>JANIJG010020678.1:116010-130132 GCA_024611175.1 Megaceryle torquata
GGTGCACAGGGAGAGTTTCTGATAAAAATGTAGGCCTCCAAGACCTTTAAACATAAGTTGAAGGACACTTTCCAAAGATTTTAACTCTGATGAGAAGTCTCCTAAGCACCTGTCTTTTGTTGATGATCTTGTTCCAAGTGAATTGCCAAACACTTCACAGAAAGTCTGCAAGGAAATCAAGAAGAGTCCTTTCTATTCCAATGCCTTAATGACAAAACACCACCTTTTCTTTCAGAAATCAATGGCAAGGACATACAACTTTGCTCTTTGTTCAAAATCCCTTAGTGGATCGTTTACTCTTACAGAAGAAAATAGTTGCAACACTCTTTCTAGCCCACAGCATCAGGCACAGTCCAAGGCAAGAATGAAGGGTACTGACTCAAAGCTATTCCTGCATCTGCCTGCCTTTTTCACCCATCAAATTTTCACACTGGCAATCACTTAAGTGACAACCAACACACACAGAAGAAAGCAAAGCTCCCTTAGGACCTCCAAAAAAACCCCGAATTCAGACACGTGTAAATTCTGCACGCAGACTGTTAGACGGTGCAAACAGTGTGCACAGCAGAGATAATCTAGTATAGAACTAGAGCAGACAGATGTTTTTCTTAAGCACAAAAAGAAAAAACAAACACTTTAAATAAAAATCTATCTTGACAGTTATTTAATAGTACTCTCTTAACTTAAAAGTGAAAACAAAAATCTCCAGTTTCTTTAATTTTAGCCATTCCAGAAGGAAATAAGATTTAACTGGAGTTCAAACTACTCAAGAAAAAAAACAAGAAATAATATGCTGATGTATCAAAGTCATGATCAATTTTATAACTTAAAAACACACAATTACCCAGCATGCTTTCTGACCTTTCTGTAACTGATGGCAGTGAGGTTCTTCCTTCCCAATTCCCCCTCGCTCCCCCCAAACCCTGTTTTTATGAAACAGATTGACAGAACGGCGAAGTTTGAGAACAAAAGACTTTCTTATCCACACGCATGTGAACCATACCAAAGCAGTCTATTGCCCAAGTAAAAAAAAAAATGCAAAAAGAAAAACCTCTCAAAACTTTGTTTCACAATTAACATAGGTGAAAGATAGAAGGAAGAAGAGGAGAACTATCAGATACCTACTGTTTCAAGGAAAGCAAGGATTTTTGAGTTTTGCCATTCCCCTCTGAGGTCTCCTCACCCAGACCAAATCTTGAGCTACTCATTTAGCGATTGATAAAATGCAAATTTATTAAAAACTTCTTTCTGAAGCTTCATGTGCCAGATATTCTTGTAATATATGGACACCCAGCAGCTGGCAACTCCCACAATACTCTTAGGTCCACTCTACATTTAGAATTGTAGCATAGCATGAATAAAGCAGTCCTATAGGTGGACATAAATTATAATGACAAAAAGACATTCTTGCTAATTTTAGTCCCCACCCTAAGAGAAGCTGTAAAAACAAAAGGTGCTAGCACAAAAAAAAAAAAGTTTACATCTGATGCTTCTGCCAATACTCAGACTGTTTTTCATTCCTGAACAGTTTAACTATGACAATTTAACTAAGTTCTGTGTAACTAAAATTTTAAATTAAAACAATTAAGAAATAAAATAAAATTCTCTTTAGAATGAAAAGCGGACCCCAAACTGCATAGATCATCAATATATTTGTATCATGAGAATACCTGGGTATCCCACTGGAGATGGAAGAATATTTTGCAATCAAACACAATACACAAAAGAAGAACAGAGATGTTAACAAAAATTGGTTAAAATTATGTGCCTTTTTTTCCCCTAGTACGTGAGGAAAGTTGCAGCATCTCTCTTGTACCAATTCACACGCAGATATCTTTTAAAAGAAATTATGCTACAAACACAAGTTTTGTTGTTTTCTTTCCCCGTGCAGTTTTTCCTATATGCCAATGACACTTTGTGGAGAAATTCTGAACTGCATTTAGTAAAACAGCCAAAACTTGTTTGCGCACTTAACTCCACTATTTCAGCTCCTTCCACTGAAAACAATCAGACTATTTATGTATAGAGCTAAGCTTCTGCATAATCTTTCCTAAGTGAGGGCATAAGAAGGAAAAGTTAGACAGGTTGCTTATACAGCCCACATGCATGAATAAGTACTTTGTACTCCCTGGGTAGCATACAGTAACCTCATTAAAAGAGCAGAGGGAAAGAAAATAATTATAAACTACACAGAACAGGCTTAAAAATTTTTTTTTGAAACATTAAGAAATAAATATTAGAGTAGAACACTCTAAGTGATCTACCAAATAGTTAAAATATTTTCTAAAATTATTCAATGTTTGTAGGTATACATATGCATAGATACAAAATACTTTTTAAAAGTATTTCTCTTTAGTACCTCAGAATGCAGAAGGAACCTGTTACAACAACCAGACCTAAAAAGAAAAAACAAATGTAACACAAGATCCTGCTCTAGTCAAAAATCAATGCTGGAATCCCTAATGGCTTTGAAATAGACCGGGTCAGTCCATGGAAGCTTCACAAAAGCATCAAACATCAGCATAATTACAACTTCACTGAAATACTTTTTACTGGGAGGGAAAATCCTTTCAAGTTTTAGAAGTTCAAAGACCACTCCTCTATCTCTCTTAACTGTAACTTGGGAAAGGTGAGGGTGAAATGGTGATGGAAGTTTCCCCTCACAATTTAGTTGACCAGAGATTAACCAAATAAGACTACAAAGAATTACTTTTAACATTTCCAAGGTGCACAACAAGTTACCTCGCACAGATATAGAGGATGGCAGCAGAACTCTAAGAAACATATTAATTAAAAGGCACAGAAAATACAGAAGGGAAAATCATGGAGAATTACTTTGCACATGGTGTTTCATTTTCCATTTTAAATTCTTAGTGAATAAGTTGTAAATTCTGCCAAGTATTTCAAACACCCAAAATCTTTTACCATTTTGTAACAGTCTAAAGATACGATGATTGACATTATCCTTTATTAATCTGAAGCTTTAATAGCATGACAATTCAGAGTTCAGTGGTTTAGAATCAGGTAGATATTTATTTTTGATATTATTTATTTAAAAGGGAAAAAAATTAGGATGAAACAGAAAAACAAAAGTTATCTGATAAAATGAGAGGAAAAAGTTTAGGTTCTTTTTAAATAAGCATTGTTACATAATAATAATATATTTCCTGGGTTGAAAGGATACTTCCTGGGTTGACACCTTATGTCATCCTTGATCTACAACTCATCTCTGGGACTCCACCACCCATCTGCAAGTTTGTAACAATACTTAACTCATCCTTCAAGGTACCAAACATCGCAGTTGCTCTTACACCTTTATTAACTGGTTTCAAAAGCCAAGCACAAAAATGCTGCAGAACTGCACAATAGCACTGACACTAGAAACTTGAAAAGTGGACACAGACTGAAAACACTCTTAAAAAAAAATAATCTTACATTCAGCAGCCACAAACTTAATCAGTGCCTGGGATTCCTGAATGTAAACCTGTTTCAGCTAATAATGTGCAAGTCTGTCTGTCTCGACCAGTATGAGTGCAGAATTGGAGTCCCAGTTTCCTTTACACGGCATAATGTGACTGGAAGAACTCCTTTGTGAAACACCAGCCTTCAAATTGAGACATCACTCCTTACACACACAAAAATATCTCCAAGCACCACAAAGCAAAGGATCGTTATAGAAACATTTGTTAAGCATTTTAATAAATATGGGTGTAAGGTACTGGGGTGCAGAAGGGAAAACATCTCCCTGTTATCAGCTGGGAACTCCACCTGTTACAATCAGTGAGAAATCAGATACTTTTTGCAAAAGAGGAATTACATAAGGTACACTACAGCCACACTACCTGTAACTCGAAAGAAATATACACATAGACTGAATGAAACAATTACTTTTCTTCAAGCTAAATGAAACAGCTTTCCTGAGAAACAGGCTTTTAAGAAGTTGAACATACAGACAATAGTTTTACAACTCAATCCAAGAGTATTCAGGAGCATCTCTCCATTTAAAAGCAACCACTGCAAATGGAGAAAGCTTAAAAACAAAAACAAAATCAACTGAAAACCAATTAGTTATATTTAAATAGAATCTGATAGCATTGCAAGCTACTTTTGGTTCTCCCCACTATTTCAAATGCAGGTATCTTCCACTTGCTTGTTTACTCGTTCTTAGGAAAACAATATAAAAGTGAGCAACTTAACGAACAGATTAACCCAGGCTCCTGAACACATCACTTTTATTTAAAGAATTTATTCTGTGAATAAGACTTGAAAGTTTGAAATTAAAGTCCTTTTTTTAGGGAGGAGGGAAGGTAACAAACAACTTTTAAGGGCATATTCCTCCTTTCTACACAAACACGTTGCTGTTTGGAATGGGGCGGGAAGAGTTTTACCCTCATTACAAGTCACAGGCTGAGGCAACCATGAAGTTAATGTTGATGCTACAACGGCAACACCTCCGTTCAGCGTTAATCTGCAGCACCAGTAAAGTGATTCATTACAAACACTGTGACACACCATGAGGAGTGATGAGGTTTGTATCCTCCCTGGCATTTACCTCTTCCAAGGGAGCTGCCTCACAGCTGTCCCAGGCCCTGGCTGGTTGTACACGGTTGGAACAAGCAAAGCAGATGAAAAAGCTTTTTTGGCTTTTTTTTTTTTTCTTTTTTTCTTTTTTTTTTTTTTTTTTTTTTTTGTTTAATTATTTGCGTGAATTATTTTAAGGAAAAACTTTCAAATAGTTTCTGGCACAGATGCACCCATGAAAACACTCATTCTAGAAGAGGCAGAAAGCATGTCAGCAGGACAGGATGGAAATCTAAACAATGATGCACTTTTCTTCCATGGCAGAAGCCTTAATTTGGACAAGTGGTTAAACACCCCAAACCACAACCCTCTCAGTCAGTTTGATAAGCTATGATCCCACACACTCCCACAGTCCCCCTTAATCACCTCAGGACATTTCCAAAATTGGAGCTTGGTAGAGTAGGAACAGTAGATTTCTGTCTCATGAGGGGTAAAAATGGTTATTTTCAGAATGAAGTCATACTGGTGGGTATAAATAGCTAGCAAAGATCACACCTGTGACCTCTGCTATGTTCAGGGGCTCATAGATAATAATAATAAAAATATATATTTTTAAGTGTTTGGTTAAACACAGGCATTTAAATCCAACTTAGGCACCTAGGTAAGAAGCTTGCTTTTAAAGGATATGTGTTTACAACCTTTTCCAGTACTTTTCACTGATTACTCATTGACATACATTTCCTTACCTAACTTTAAGAATTATTTTCTTCTAATTCAGTGACATGCAAGAGCAACTTTCTGTGCATTAAAGCTTCCATTTTTATTATCAAAAATAAAAGGGGATTGTAAGTCACTGCTACTGGAATGGGATATTAAAAATTCAGAAGTAAGGAAAAAAAATACAGACACAGTTCTCCAAGATCAGTGTACACCCAAAACCATCTCCAGAAATGGAAATTATCAAAAGGTCAGACATAAAATCAGCAACTCAAAACCAGTAATTAGCACCTTGCCAGCAATTTCATGATAACATTTACTGATGCATAGTTGAATAGCTAAAAATTTAAAAACAGAGAGCGTGGGTAGATTTAATAATTAATTCCTCCCACACTAATGAGTTTCTGACTATTTCTTCTAATAAGCATAGTTACATATTCTTACTTCCTTTTTCTTCTCTTCTTCCTTTGTGAGTAACAAACTTTCACTCCGTTTTTAAAGCTAAAGAGGAGGGGGAACTATTGCAAATAAATAATTTTTAACAATTCTAAATCTCTAAATGTTTTAATTGTACATAAGTGTTTGCTTCATTACTTGATACTACCAGGATTCTTTGTTTTCTAAACCAACAGTAATTTTACATTTTCTCATTAGAATTGGCTTATCCTCCCTCAACCCCATCTTCCTAAATCAAACATTTGTAATCCGGTGCATTTATTTAGGTATGTTACTATACACATCTGTTAATAGCCATCCCCACTATCTTATCAGCTGGGTTGTGGTTCAGGACAGCTCTTCTCCACTTTCACAGGTCTGCACAGACAGAGTGTATATTATTCAACAGTTACAGGGTTAGTTATAGCAGGAAGTAACTGGATTAAAGCACTTATTTACAAGGAGTCTTTTACTGTAATGTGGATAAACAAGATGAAAAGCACAAGAGCTGCCAGAATGGCTGGATACAATGCTTAAAATCACACACACATCTCAGGACTAGGTGTATAATGAGCACAACGTATCGCAGTAACTATTAGCTGTAGGGGAAGTGTCAAACAATTCAAACTGTAATTTTTTTTTTAATTTCAGCCAAACTTTATCTTTTCACAATACTTTGTAGACCGATATATTGTGTAGACCAACGCTGGAACAGTGTCAGTAGAAAAATCTCAACAGCAAGGAACACAATCCTCAAGGCCATATGGAAAGAAAACTGATGCAGCCTTTGTCAGAACATGCAAAAAATATCCATGTTTCTGATAACAGCCCTCAAAGCAGGGAGGGTTCATCCATGTGGAAAAAAAACCCAAAAAAACCCACAAAAAAACCCAACCAACCAACCAACTAAACAAACAAACAAAAAAAGACTGATATTTTAAATAATAAATATACAAGGGAAACCAAAACAAGCAAGCTAAAATACCACCTCCCACTCCCTGAGCTTCCAAAACACTTTCAAGATCTCAGGATTAGTATTTTCCATTTAACACTCATCATCAACAACCACTGCACAGATACACCCTTCCAAATACCATTGGTTCCTGTGCCTCAGAAAACACTTGGAGAAGAGTTACAGGAGTGACAGGAGCAGCATTTAAGCCACACAGCCCAGTAGTGTTCTAGGCATTCGAGGCATTGAAACCTTACAGTCATGTGTCTTTAAATGACATGAAATAAAATCTGCAAAAGCATAGGGCTGGATAAAATCCTTCGCACCAGTTGCACATTCCCTAGTGAGCACCAACCAGCAATCTTATGTTAGATGTTTGGCACTAGAATTTTCTCCTAATTGCAGGAAATAGAAGCACAAAACAAAGGCATGACCCATTCAAAAGCAACTAAAAGCCTGAGATACCAAATTCATTCACGACACCCATAATCATCTCTGCAGGCTTTCGGGAAGATACTGCTAGTGGTTCTGGCTTGTCTTTCATATCTGACAGGGGAGCTTTGGTATGAGTTAATTACATAAAGGGACTTCAGAGACCTCTGGCAGAAAGCACAGGAATGTAAACCTTTGAAAAATGACTGTTTCTTCTGGTTTTGCATAAGGAAGATGTTGGCTGCAAGGCAAAAGTGATATGCAGAAGCATCTCTCCTATAGTAAAAGAATACATGTACCACATCAGAACCGTATCAGGCAGGCTCACCAATCATACCCTGCAGACTTCATCTAGGGAACCTGGCTAAAATCCAACAGGAAAAAAATAACTGTTGTGTTTAAAAAAGCACCCTATTGTACTAAAATCTTTCTTGCTTTACTTACAACACTCCAATATAGTAATGCTGCATTCCATATGTGCTACACAATTGGTGAAGTAAAATCAGCCTAGCTGGCATTGAAGAATAGACAGTTGTCTGGTTTTGGTGTGGGGTCTTGGGAGGGGTTGTTTTGCGAGGGTATTTTTGGTGGTTTGGGTTTGTTGTTTTTTTTTTAAATCAATATACTTTATCTACCCTACAGAAATTTTATTCCATACAGGGCACCATATTTTGCATAACATACTTTTTACCTGACATTTCACCTTCATGATGTGCAACCTTAATGTATCCTTAAAGTGGAAAGTCTTTCTAATGATGTATTAGTTTAACAGTTCACATCAGATTGTCCTAGAAAATATGGTTCTAAACAGATTAAACTCCAGTAAGGTACTCTGACCAAGAAGGACTGTCAAGATTGGTACAACTAACAGACAGGTCAGAAGAAGATCTAAAACCAAAAAAAGTGTCACAGCTTCTAAATATTTGAATCAAGATAGGTTATACATAGCAGTGTGAGTGCAGGGAGGTGCAACTGCAGGTGTAGTGGTATTTTAACTCAGAATCAAATGTTTTCCATTCTCTCCCATTCTCATATTCCTGCCAATATTGGTTTGTTAAGTTGGAAAGGTCTGGGATTTTTGGAGATATTTGTCTGTTTTGTTTTGAAAAAAAGAAGGAAGGAAAGGAGAAATGGGAAAAGGAAATAAAAAGAAAAAAAGAAATGAAAAAGAAAAAGAGAAAAAGAAAAAAGAAAAGCCAATCCTGCCTTCTTATTTGCAGAACCACCAGCAAAATTTGCAAAATTCTCTGAGCCCAGTACAGTTTTTGTGGCCAAACATGCCCATGGTCAGAGGAATGGTCTTACCCCTTCAGTCCCTGAGAAGGAACACAAAGGCTTGTGCTCAGGACAAAGAGCTGAGAGCTAAGTATTGGTGAGATCATAGGTGGCATCGTGATCTAAAGTACAGCTATGGCAATAATGAAGTCAGTGGAGTAGATGGATTACAGGTCAGTGAGGTGAGGTGTTGAAAGGCAGTGACTTCACACATTTAGGGTGCTGTTAGCATAGGCTGTAGCAAACAGTAGTACAGCCTCCCAGATAGTTCCTAAATTCTTATAAATCATGATAATTTATTGGGAAGCCCTGTTAGAGAGTTCAAAGTTTAAAAGTACTTGCATCTTCATTCCTACCCTGTACCAGACTTCATCACTTGCTTGACATAGCTGCTAAGAAAAAAGGAAATGAAAACATGTCAAATTCTTCTGTTAGAATAGTAGAAGGAATGAAAACAAGTCAGTGCAATCACTTCAAGTGCTCTCATTCACTCTTCTGACAGAATCAAGACATTTTTTGCAATCAACTCCTATTATACTGGGCTTCTTGGTTAAGCTAATAAAAGTTCTAAGCATTTAGGAAAGGGAGAGGAGGGAAAATCAACATTATGAAATAAATGGTTTGCTTTGCTCAGCTTATCAGACTAGAGGAATGATTTTTGCACCAGTTATTCCCTATTGTTTGTAACAAGTCATAATTGTAAGAATTAAGTTCGGCAGTACTGAGTCACCCAACAGTTACCTTAAACAGCATGCGGCACTTTTGCTTCAGAATATATTCTCAAGCACTGAAAATCAGTTTACCCAGTAAAGCAGAAAAAGGCATCGAACCACAGTCTCCCATATCCTTGGTGAATGCTTTAATTACTATTACACAAAAAAAATAACCAAACCAAAAAACAATAATAACAATCTCTACAATGAAAACAATCACCTTTCCTTCTTCCTTTAATTTGAGAGGGGAAAAAAAAAAAGTGGCCATTGTTGAATTTGTGAATACCAGGCTATTGGTACCTATCCAGTGTTCCAGGCTACAATCGCCAGGGCAGAGGTACCTGCTGTCCTTAGGCTGTTGTCAAAGTAGCAAAGAGCAATGTTAAAAAAAAGTCAACATCTTTTCCCATCTTTATAAGGAAGGCTTCAGGTTTCCCTTCTAAAATGTTAGACTCAGTCTAAGACACTCAAGTTTTGGCATGATGAAATCCTTCTTTAGATTTCATTTCATTATGGTGCTTTCGACTCCGGGTCGGTTTTTTATATACTCCAAAGCCAAGCAAGGGAGGAAAAAATTAAAATAAAATGTACTGCTGAACAATTTCCCTTTCATTCTTGTACTTGATCTTTCAAGGAATTAGCCAGGTGTTTAAATTTACATTTCACTTGTTTAACTTAGAAGTTACACAACTGCAGGTTTACTGGATGTTTTAAACTACTTGTTTTCTTTCTCACATCAGATAAATACATTTATTCTATTGATTCTACATTTTATTGCATATCAGAAGTACAGACCAGGTCATAAATAGCCTGTTCATTTGCAAGTAGGAGGAGAAACAGCCTTCTAAATATCATTATAGTAGCATAATAATCATTATGCAAACTTTACATTCTTCTACTGGATAGAACAAAGTATTAAGAAAGCAGTCTCTGAGGAAGAATTCCTTTTTCTGTCAGCAACTTCAAAGTGGCCTTTTTTTTTAATTGCCTTGCAGTAATTACCTTGCATACATTGATCAAAGAGTCACTAGAAATTTTCTTCGGCGTCAAGCAATACAATGATGACAAACTATCCACTCATCCTTAATGCAGGGCAGAGGAAACAACTCATCCCACTGCAGTGAAACCCTTTGCGGAGAAAGAATTTTGCATCTTGGACTTTTGAGAGGAAGGAAGATTACATACATCTGTGAGATGGCACACTGCTGGTCTGAAGACAGCAGCTCTGTAGTCACAGAGGCCCTTTTAGCCAGACAAGACATATGCCTCACTGTGAACAAGACGCAGCCCGAGTCACTGCAGAGGTCTTGGGTGTCATCTAACGCAGCCTTCAGCAGAGTGGCAAAGTAGAGATACGCCGTGGGAGAAGCAGGAACAGCAGTTCCTACTTCCTTTGCTAATCCCAGCTGAAGTCACTTGTTTGATGTAACATCCCATATTAGCTACTTAATTGCTTGTTTCCTCCATGGCATTAAACTATTAATACTCTAAGTGTGCTGGCTTTGGTAAATGTACTGCAATGCGGTGCTTGCTTTTGTTTTTCCCCTCTTTCCCCCTTCCCTAGCATTAATCCATATCTCAGAACAACTGGATCCCATCAAACTACTATTTCACAAAAAACATTTAGGAGACTACATAAGCCTATGGACACCTCCTCAGAATTAGTTTGCAAGCTCTGTTTGGTGGAAAGAAAAAACCTAAATATGCCAGAAGAGGAGCTAGCTGAGTGACAATGAAATGGATCACAGTACCATCAGTCATTCCAAAGTCCTCACTGCACCAGAACTAAACATTAGTTACACAATTTACACTCAAAAAACCTGCAGCAGATTTACTGTTACTGAGCCACTGTTATTATTTTAAAAGTTTGTCAGGAACAGGAGAGGAAGCAGAGGAGGTAAGAGCACAAAGATGTTCCATCAAGCACATGAGGGGGAATAGCAATAGAGTCATTAATATTTCATTCTTCCATTAAGAAATATCACATTGACTTTTTCTTGGTAATTCACAAAGCCATTTGAGATCTTTGGTAGAAAAAATCCATTTATGAAGAATTCTGCTAAAGTAAGAAAGCAATATGGGAAAGTTTATTTCACCATTCTTGTGTGGTAGCTAAAAATAAGTTAGAGAATTGCATTTTGGTGCCTATACCATAATAAAAAACAATTAAGATTTACAGAATGGAAGAGACAGATGGTTGTTATTTGAGTTTTATTGAAGCTTCTGTAACTTCTACAAATAGGCCAGCAGCTTATCTCAAAAACATGCTCTGATTCCCTGAAAACACTTTATCTTTGCTGAACTTCTTTAATCTTGCACTGTTATTTGTAAAGAAATAATGTACCAAAATACTCTGGCTTAAGAAGCTTGAATTTTGCAGAGTTTGCTACAATGTAAGTGAGCAAAATTTGACATTAAAATCATTTCTTCTTTGTCCCAAACAGATAACTTGTTGAAGGCAGAAGACCTCTCAAACATTTCACAGCCCCTATAAATCTTTCTCCTTCGGTCTGCATGAGAGATACTCGTGAATGTGGCAGACAAAGTGACAGAATATATATATGCTGCTAGTGATTAAGCAAAGTGTTTTCAAACTAGAATGGAGGAGGTGACCTATTTCCTATTGGGACTGCTTTCTGACAGTCTTAATTTACACATCAAAAGAGAAATACACTCTTAAGATTTTGTCACCATAATGGTTTTGCTATTACATTAACTAGCAATTACTACACAATGCACTGCAAGCTGACTAGGCTTTAAATGCCAAGTCCCGGTTTCCAAACCTCCTCAGGCTGTTATTTCGGTGTCTTCCACACTTTGAAGGGAGAAAATTACGAAGGTTACATAGGTTAATAATGGCTAAAAATGCCTCCAAATGCTCTTTTCTAGCCTCTGTTCAAGGAAGCAGAAAAATCTCAGTTGTGGTTTACCTTTTTTCTCTCTGCTACCCAGTACTCAAGATGTAAAGCCCACAGGTGGAAGCCAGTAGACACGTTCTCTTCTCCTCCTCCTGGGAAAAGTGATAGGCTGCCCTGAGACAGCTATTTTTTGCATTTGAGCCGCTTCACAATAGCACATTGCATTGGATCAGCTCCTTTGCTTTAAGGAAATACAGCAACACACATCTTCTATGCATTTGGCAAATGTATGAAATAGCAAAATGTATGAATAGCTCCGAAGAGCTCCTGTAATTTCAAATTTGCAAACTCCTCATCTACAGGGCAGGAAAAAGAAAGGAGATATTTAGGGGTAACACAGGCTTCTGCTTGCTTTTCCTTATCTGGAAGGTTGATGATATTACTCCAGAGTTTGAGAATATTGTCTTGTTTCTTAAATGAAAATTTTATTATTTCCCTCAGTAGTTTATTATAAGGCTTTATAACATAAAATCTTCAAGGTCTCTAGACAAAATCAAACCTGTATGTGATAATCTCTTCTGTAAGTAGCTAAGAATGTTTTCCTTTATAAGCTACTGCAGTAGGGTTTTTTTTTTAACTATAAATACAGAAATTATTAGGAAGAGTAGAGAGCTGCAAAAATACTGCAAATCTATTTTCTAGGAAAACTCCTTTTCTAGGAAGTTGTTATTTCTCTTATGAGGGGGACACATCTGCTTTCATTTCTGGCTGCAGAAAAGCAGAGTCAGGGGTATGTTTCCCAAATTATTTTAAGTTAATTTCTATAATTCTACATTCAAAGTTGTAAAGGCCAAGACTTTTGCAAAGAAAGCAGAGCAGTAGAATTACCTGCACCTTGTCTCCACCTGCATTTTCACAGGACCTAAAACAAAGCAAAGCACATTCTTACCCAGCACACCCACTATACTGTACCACATCCAAGTTGACTCTCTGGAGTCAGACACTTTTACCTGGATGTCCGTATTACCAGGCAGCATTCTTTTGTCATAAAAAAAAAAAGAAAATTACAAAAGGGAGTTCAGGTGTTTGCTCTTGGCACTTACTCTCTTTCCCCTTCCTCACCATTCCTTTAATCATCACCCATTCTGTGGTGTCTGTCAAATCAGACACAGAACTGGGAAATCCAAAGAAAACACAGAAATTACTCAAACCCCTGCACACACCAGCATCCAGACTGATGAACTTAGATAAATTGAGGAAAGCCACTAAAGAACAACTAAAAATCTCCCCAAAACAACCCCGACACTAAACCAAGAGCGTTTCCACTCGCCTATATCAAGCTATTTCCAGATGTGAACATTTTGTGGCAAGAGATGATGCATTTTCCCAATTGTATTATTTTAGCTTTGCCTTTCATAGATAAGAGGTATTGCTCACCCAAAACCAGTACCTGTTTTGCCTGCACTCCACCGTAGCCACAGTTATGAACTGCCCAACTGCCAATCCTCAGCATCAATAAGCTGACTGTTTCGTGCAAAGGTTCAACACTGTTCCTGAACAGCTGGATTCTCTTTCATGCACTTTCTTCTTTTGTGCCCCACTTCAGGTGTCCCACTGAATGTTTCCAGAATGCTCTAGCAATACATTGCTAGACAGACCCTGACCTGATATGTCAAAGGTCAACTGTAATTTGCTTTAAGATAATGATGTCTATTTACAGAAGTATATAGAGAATTTCTCTGGTAAGGAATGCAATAAGCATGTGGTCATGCCTTTCACTGCTATAACATTTGGTATCAGAGGTAATTCCTTGTAATCACCACATTTTCTTTTCTGCAGCTGTTCAAGTTCTTAACATGAAGCCAGTGTCACCTGCTAAGGTGCATGAGCTAAATACTTCAGTGTAGCAACAAAAATATCCAAAAATAGAGACAGGCAGTTAGAGTTATGCAGGCTTGTCACACAGCTCCATAATTAATCCTTCAAACAGAGTTTCAGAGAGCTAATACTGATTTTTAGTGAACGTATTTTCCATGCTACCTGAAATAAAGTTGGCTTGTAATAAGTTTGAAACAGTTGCTGGGCTGCACACTCTGGACCAGCACGCTAGTGCTCAGAATTGTGTCTGGTTTGCAGTCATTCCTAAAATATTGCTAACAACGAGAACAACGTCGCCCTCCAGTTGTGAAAAGCACCAAAGCTGCTAAGGAGAGGGAAGA
>JANIJG010020680.1:3966-21926 GCA_024611175.1 Megaceryle torquata
GTTGATCTGGAACTTTCTGTGTTCCAGTTTGTGACCATTACCTCTCATCCTATCACTGGACACAACTGAAAAGAAACTGGCTCCTTCTACTTGACACCCACCCTTCAGCTATTTGGAAACACTGATAAGATCCCCTCCCAGTCTCTTCTCCAGGCTAAACAGTCCCAAGGCTCTCAGCCTTTCCTCATCAGAGAGATCTTCCAGTCCCTTCAGCATCTTTGTAGCTCTCCGCTGGACTGTCTCAAGTATTTCCCTCTCAAACTGGGGAGACCAGAACTGGACGCAATACTCTAGATGTGGTCTTACTAGGGCAGAGTAGAGGGGAAGGAGAACCTCCCTTGACCTACTGGACCCACTTTTCTTTATGCACCCCAAGACAGCATTGGCCTTCCTGGTCACAAGGGCACGTGGCTGTCCCATGGATAACTCACTGTCCACCAGGATGCCAAGGTCCTTCTCCATGGAGCTGCTTTCCAGCAGTTCTACCCCTAACCTGTACCAGTCCATGGTATCTCATCCTTGTTAAACTTCATTAGGCTGCCCTTCGCCCAGCTCTCCAGTCTGCCCAGATCTCACTGGATGGCAGCACAGCCTCCTAGTGCATCAGCCACTCCTCCCATTTTCATATCACCAGCAAGCTTGCTGAGCGCACAACTCTGTCCCTTCATCCAGGTCATTGATGAAGATGTTGAATAAGGCTGGACCCAGAACTGATCCTTGGGGAATGCTGCTAGTTACAGGTCATCAGCTGGACTCTGCACCACTGATCACAACCCTCTGAGCTCTATTGTTCAGCCAGTTCTCAAGCCATCTCACTGCCTGTTCTAACCCACACTTCCTGAGCTTACATAGTACAACAACTTACCCAGAAATGCTACTGTCCCTCTCAGAGTAGTCACTCCTACCAATTGATTTGAGGTATGATTTTTTCAGGCATGAATTTGTTAGCTTTTACAGAACTGCAACAGGCCAGATTATTTAGCATGTTATTAGGGGTATTTCATCTTAAGAGTAATTTCTTTCCTTGTACTTCCTAAATTTTGTGTCTAAGTTTCTTTTAAATTTTATTCACTTTGAGAAGTCTGTGGAAAAAAACCACCCCTTATCAAGGGATACCAACCTGCCTTTGCAGTTCTACTAAATCATCATTTCTATAATTCTATTGTTATAGAAATTCTTTGTAATCACAGAATTTCTGAGGCTGTAATAGACCTCCAAGATCATCAAGTCCATCCTATGACCCAACACTATGACATCAGCCAGACCATGGCACTAAGCGCCACATCCAATCTTTCCTGAAACACCTCCAGGGATGGTGACCACCACCTCCCTGGGCAGTCCCTTCCTGTCTCTGATCACCCTTTCCGTGAGGAAGTGCTTCCTACGATCCAACCTAACCCCAACCCCCCCCGGCGCAACTTCAAATACTGCAGATACTACTTCAATACTGCAGAAGACACATTTTAGTATTTTTTTTAAACTCTTTTGTCCCCTCATCTTCTGGAATGTGTGACATGTTTACCCACTGCTTTGTATTTTTTCTTAGATTTATATATTCTGAAAACATTAACAGGTTTTAAAATGCACAACAGACAAAGAGTTACTGATTTGCAAAAGACAAAACTGTATTTTGACAACAGATCCTGACTAAGCTAACTGAGATGTTGGGCAAACATTCTAGACTCTCAACACTTAAAAGACAAATACTATAAACTTGTACAATAGAGGAACTGAAAACAACAGGAAATCAATATGCAGATGATGGGATACTGGGAAGAAAAAAAAACAAACTGTAGTCCCTCGCCCTCTAGTGGCAAAAAAGAAACAACCAGACTAAAATCTTTCAAATGCTACATTAAAGACAATGAGAACACATTTCCGTGTAAAATTAGTATTTTTCCCTTTCAATGACTGTGACATCTAAAGGAAAGAAAGGTGTCTACTCAGAAAACGGTCTATTATGCCACTCCAAAAATAACATATATAAATTAATACTGACTGGGGCTTTACAAGCTGCCCGACATGAGCTCTAATATTTAGATTCCAAAGAAGCTGCCATCTACACAAATTATTACCTACACATGACAATAACTCAAAATTACCAAGTGTGTAAGCAGCTAAAACACTGTTCACATGTATCTCACCACTATATACACTGCCTCTACTACTGTAAAATCAGACCACTATCTAAAATGTATATTCTCATTGACATACATTCTAGAAACATTTTACCTCTTCCTACAAACTAAGAGTTTTATATTGCGTAGCAATAGCTTGTCAACTATACTTTCATAGACTACACCATCAATCTGCCTTAGATCATCTAACCAGTTATAGTCTCTCCAACACTGGCCAGTAATAAACACGGGAAAAAAACAACAAAAACAACCAAAAAAAACCCCAAACCAAACAACATTAAAGAGACCATCAAAGAACACGTTCAGACTGATCCCTCCACTGGTGTATACTGCAAATCTCTAGCAGTCAGATACAGACTTCCAGTTTAGAGGTCATGTCGTATTTCATATCTCTAAAATGGACCTTTCACTTAACTCACTATACTTTAAGCCTTCAAGTATCCACAATAAATTCTACCATTTTACTGCTTATTGTGTGACAAAACACTTTTTTTGTAAACTGAGTTCCCTGCCTTCCCTGTTACGAGATAAATTTTTTCACTGATCATCTTCAAACATCAAGGAATTATATGCTGCTATATACTTATATCAATAAAATCATTTTTTTAATCTGGAGGGCTCAAGACTATCTGGGACTCTGAAGAGTAGTGATTTTTAGAAAGCTGTTATAATATGTTACTTTAACTTTGGAGGCATATATTCTCTTATTGGGAGACAGAAGTCCTTACAAAGGCCTCTCACTGGAACTTAATAGAGGACATTAATAAAACAACACCTTTTCTGAAGACTATAACATGCATCACATCTCTCTAAAGCATTTAAGCATGACATGTACTAACTCAACTTGAATGCAAAACACAAAATTAAAAAGTTAAGAATATCCAACTATGACTTCATGCAGTACCCAAAGTTAAAACTGAAAGGCAACCAAATCTTTTGAGATTTTAAAAATATTTTTTAATTTCCATTGTGAAATGCATCAGCCATAAAAGTTACCTTCAATAAAGAACAGTGTCAGAAGGTTGAAATGGATTCTAGTATTTCAGTGTGAAAATAATAAATGTCAGGAATCCTTTCATATGTCTCTAAATTATGTAAAAGCTAAGCCTATTTTCATTGCACATTCACCTTTTCTCCTTGAATAAACAATGTCTAAAATATAGTATTCAATAATAAAAATATTTTTATGAGCCAAACATAGAAACACAACTTTTGAAGACAACAGAATTAACATATGAACATAAATGAAATCTAACTTTAACATTTATAGAGGAAGACAATTGACTTACCACCACCCAACCTCAAATGTCAAAGCCAAATAGTACAAAACAGTGAAATTACTCAAACTGTTTCATCTTATTGATTGCTAGTAACAAATGATGATTTACTAGTAACAGATTAGAAGCATGTTACAGGAGGCATTAAGAGGTATAATTAAAAAACAAAGTACACAGGTCCTCTGCATTACTAAAATATAATCTAACAGCACTTTGTTTTAAAGGAAGTTTGGGGTGAGACAGGGAGAATGACTTTTTTTTTTTAATCTGAGCAGAGATGTACCAATTTCAACTTCATCAATTCTGCCCGAAATCTGTAATGTACAGGGCTTTGTAAATATTGGGTTGAAAAACTTGGCTAGCTGCACAATTCATGTCAGCAGACCTTCCTCTGACTTTTCACCATGAAGTCATTTCAGAAAAGAAGCAATGCTGATCAAAAACAACTTTGAGCTCTGCCTAACTGTACAGAAAATTGGAGATATGCTGTCTGTATAAGCATGTCTTAGTCAAAGCAAACATCATTCAAGGATGCTCTGTTAACCTACATAATTGTTTTAATGTAAGGAAATGCAATGTAATGTTATGTGAATCATCTGGCCTATACAAACAGTTAAAAAAGTTTGACGACTTTGATGTAAACTACTTTCATTTCTATTTGTGTCTTTATGTATTGATAATATTGTGCAAATAAAGATTTTATTAAAAAGCAAGAAAGGCAACCCTGCTGTTACTCCACTACAGAGCAACCATTTATACAAAAAGTGCAAAGTACCAACAAATCCAACAGTACCAAAAGTAGGTACAGCTGCATTGGTAGAAGAATGGCATCACATGAGCAGCACATCTCTTCACTATCCCAGTGGTTACACAACACAGGACGTAATGAACAAAGTCTTCCCATGTGCAGATGGCAGAAATCAGCACAACCTCCTCCCATTTGGAGCAAAAGCTGTCCATACCTGCTAGATGCATTGAGCAACCAGACACTGCCACCACATGAACCAGCTACATAAATATGTTTCAGTCATTTTCATGCTCCAAATACTCCAAAGTAGTCTTTCTCACTGCCCTCACTGCTTGTACTTCTCTGCTTGCTGACACCAGTCTGATCTGTAGCAAGGACTCTCCACAAAACTGAGCATACTGCCACCCAGTAAAAGGGGGGAGGTCCAGTAACACAATGAAAGATTAATTTGCTTTATTCTAGGTTAGTGGAGAATGGACAGTTTCTCCCATCTAAGCACTGTACATTGCAGAAAGGATATTAGTTTCATTTCCTCAATGAATGTTCACTCCCTTCTCTAAATGCAGTCACTTTCAATAAGCCACTAATGATCATTTCATCAGGGAAAAAGACATATAGTTCAAGTTAAGGTGTGAGTATGACAGGCCCACAGATAAGGAAATTTCATGGGAACAGGCAGGCAGAGGAGAAGTACATATTAGAGACTTCTGAGGTTAGGTCAGATGGACCTCAATTACCTGTATCCAGAATCAACCAGCAATTGCTTGGTTCAAAACCAGCTAGAGCCCTTTCTCTTTCTCAGCCAGATGAACAAGCAGGAGACCACAAAGGAGATGTCAAGAGGCCTGTGCAAGAGGCTTTGGAGCACCAATGCACTGTGATAAAGAAAGCAGAGCACTGAAATGAACAGTGTTCTGCAGGGGATGTGGAATTAAGATTGTTGTCCATACAGATTTCCTACAGTAAGCAGTGGAGAAAACTGAACTCAGGAAGTCTCATTTTCTGGCTGCACTGAATGGCAGTCACCTTCATTTTCTGTTCCAGTCTTGTCAATAACTATTTCCAGGTACATTTTGATAAAGCACTAACTCCACTAAAATCTTGATATAGATCTCAGATAAGATGCCAGCACAGCAAGATAGTAAGACCAGAAAGCATTCTATGTTCAATGTTAGAGCATTGTACAGAACATAGAAAATGTAGAATCAAATGGTCATCTCCCACATAGAAAAAGCAAGCAGGTAAAAGTCCAATATTTAACTCGACGTAGCATCAAAGCTTAAATATTAAACACACAGTTTCGGCTTATAATTGCATTGCAATGTAAGATGCAGAGCAAAAACCCAAGCATACAATGCATCAGTCAAAAGTACAAGTCAAGGTTTAAAGCCTTTATTAATCTGAGCATAAGTTTTATGTGAATTTGTGATGAAAATCACACAAGTAACCTTGTTAATAATTTCCTGCCTTTAAAGTACTATTCAAAAGAAGCTCACTTCATGAAGACATTGGAATTCTTCTGAATTAGCTGAGCTACAAAAGTCTGTTCTCTTAAAAAGATTAGAAAAATTCTACTCCAAACATGTAGAAGCCTTACAAATAGATTCTAAGGAGCTGATGGACTTGCACATTCTGTTTTACCAGAAGCAGCAATAATAGGAGTATTTAATGTACTATTATCCCAGGCTTAAGTTTCATGTAATTTACAGAGATAAAAATATGGCATGCTGTTAGGAACTAATTTGATACCATCACCAGTGATCTGAAGGCAAGGAGAAAGGAAAGAGAGATGGAAATAAATATAGAAATATTCCCTATTTAAAGGCAATTAATCTGAGAAATGTTCGCTACTACTCCTGCTGATATGTTTTAGGTTCATTTCCTTTTTGATTCTCCTCTCTGAACTATACTGAATGTTTATTTGAATGACTATTAGTACAAAACTGAAGCATGGCTTACATGGCATTAAGAGTATACGTATTTTAATAATGTTTATCTGAACAAGTTGAAATTTAAAATAACAAAACTATGGGTCAGACAAGAAGAGTCAAGAGCAAACTAGGAAACTTTCTCCATTTAGTTTATACAGTTTAAATTGGGCATTGACTCTAGGTAACACAAGGAAGTGCTCATTCGGTGGTGTTACTACTTCTCTAAAAAAGACAATTCACTCAACATTTTGCCAAGATTTAAAGACTGTAATTGAAGGAGGCTATTAGCTTCTGCATGACTTCTACTTAACCAAGACTTTACACAAAATATGCAACCAAAAGAGACAAATACACTCTGTACTCTATGAATATTAGGAAATTTTTAAAAATGTTATTGGCCTGTAATTATGTTCTCAAAAAGCCCCTCCTCCTTTACAATGTACTAGATACTCAACAGAAGAAATATGACATTTTCATTGTCTTACATTCAAGACTATTCCCATGACACTCAAAAGCCTTTTAGATTGTCAACTTACTAAGTGGTGTTGATAGGTTTTGCTTTTTTGGTTTTTGTTTCGTTTTGTGGTTTGGTTTTTTTTTTTTACCAACTCAACATGTTCAAATCCAGGAAAACCATGATTCCTTCTGTGGAATTCTCCACTCACCATTCAATCTCTAATGTGAAACTCATAAGAACACTACTGAAAGTCACTGCATCCACAATTTCAGTGCACAGAAGTTAGAAAATTTCAACTTCAAAATTATTGACAACCTTAACTGCCACTATTTAGAGTAAACCAAACATTTCATAAATACCTACTCATGCTGTTTCTAGTACTTCTGCACACAGAAGTCCTGTTCCTTATTAGGCAACAATAGGTCTGAAAGCTTCCAGATGAGCTCATGAAAATACCAATTATTACTAAGGGCATGCAGCAACAAAAAGTGTGTATTTACAGTCCATGTAAGCCATTGATTTCAGCTACTTCACTACACCAAGGCACACAGCAAAACTATACCTGAAAAAGATATTTATAGTGTATTAAAAGCTGTTTCAAAACACAAAGCATACAGATTTGCTGACACTGGAGGGAGCTGAGGTTTACATTGCACAGAACTGGGGTGTGTTAACTATCAAGCATGAGCTGATATGCTGCAGCTACAGCCCCCTAATGAAGACTCAGGGCTGACTGAAGTGCTTCCTTACAGTAGAGGAAGTACTACCTCAGCAGTACTCCAGAGTAAAGTTCAAAAGGCACCTTTGGTCAACACACAGATTCAGAGAATCAGTGCTGTTTCTGCCATGTATTTGGTCCTACTTTTCTACTAATACTGCCCCAACGTACCACAATTCATATTTTAGCCAGCTTAGATGAACAACAAAACACATCACTAAGCACCACATCTACACGCCTTTAATACACTCAGGGATGGTACTCAAGTGCTTCCCTGGGCAGCCTGTGTCAACGTCTTGAAAGCACGAACCCAGTAAAGAAGCTTTAGCTGCACCACCAAGAGACAGGTCACCAAATGCTTTGCATTTTGAACAAAATAAGCCAGCTGCTTTCAGAGGAACAGTACTTGATTACCACTGTTCAAGGCCATGTAACTAGTGAGACCATAAAAGCAGTTAACATGAGAAGATCAGAGTAAGATTCAAATAATGGTGGTCAAAGGCATGTGGTGCTGAAAAAAAAAGATAAAAGAGAACCTATTAAACTAAAAATTGGTTAGAAAAAAGAAAACAGCCAGGACAGAAGTTGCTGTATGTTGTCCTTTGCCTTTTAATAAAGTTTACAGGAAAGACCAAAGATTAAAAGGAGCAACCACTTGCTGCCATTCCAGTTACTGAGCAGAACAGTGGCAGACTTCAGTTTTACAAATGTACTTCCAGAAACAACCTTGCACACTGTGTGAAGGTATGTCCCATAAAAGCCGAAGTAGGCTGTAAAAAGCAGTTAGAGGAAAAAACTCATGTCCAAAGCATCACCTACAAGGTAGTGATAGAGGATGCTGTGTTGTGTTGCTATTTTGTCTTGCTCAGGTGTAACATTCACTACAAGTGAACCTTCATGCAAAGGCCATGTATTTCTGAAGCAAGATACTCTAACAAACAAATCCTCCACTTATTTTTTTTTCCCCCTGTGTGCCACACATACTTAGGTGTTAATCTAGCAAAGCTTAGAATAAAATAAAAATATTCCACCAGCTTCTGTAAATGAACAGCTTTTATGGATCTGTTCTAAGTCAAGTGAAGTTAGTTGGGAAAACAAGCTGTGTTACACTAACGATTATTTTCTGTTTGGGTCCAAACTACAAAATAGATTAATTTGGGCTTATCAGTATTTGGTATTCATCAGTATGCAGTAACTCAAGTTTGTCAAGATAAGTTGCTTATAGACTTACTCCACTTTAGAATCCATTTCAATATAATTTTAATTTAGTGGTTATCAATTTAGCTCATAAATCACTTTCACCTAACACATGCTGCACAAGAGATGGCACAGGATTAACCACCACTCCAAACCTCCCCTTCACTGTACAGCCACACCAAGTTTCTCAGAAAAATTTGGTGTTTACAGACAAAAAAACAATACACTCAACCATTTTTTTCCACTGTATTTCACTAGAAGACTTTTAGATCTTGTGACAACTGGTACAATAACAATCTAAAAATGCACCTAAGGCTATTCCTCCACCTTGAGCTCATTCCTGAGCCATGTTCTAACATTGTTTGTAGCCTGAGACAGGACACTAGGATACATCATACCCTGAGACGTGTCCTGAGACATCCTATGGCTAGGAACAAGCAGAAAGACAGATCTTATGATATGTCTAATGTAAGAATTATATACACAACGAGGGAGAAGCCATACAGATACAAAAACCACAGGGGAAGAGACAGGAAGTTGATCCCTATACACTGTAGGTACCTAATATTCCCAAAAATAACAGAGCCTCCAAGTTCAGTGGCAACATATATGACTTCTGATACTATGATTTAAATAAATGATTGATGAGGACAAGATTATGAGTCAAT
Source organism: Megaceryle torquata (assembly GCA_024611175.1). Classification (NCBI taxonomy): domain Eukaryota; kingdom Metazoa; phylum Chordata; class Aves; order Coraciiformes; family Cerylidae; genus Megaceryle; species Megaceryle torquata. The sequence continues at coordinate 13,101 of JANIJG010020680.1, forward strand.
TTATCTCAAGTTCTGTTACCATGATACCACCTTATCGTGGATAGATGTGGATAACATTCACTGTAAAACTGACCACTGATGCCAGCTCTTGCAAACACAACACCTAAAAAGACAAAATTTCACCACTGTCTCCCAAGCGTGACCACTGCACATCAGTGATAAGCATTTACAAGTTATTTGGTTAGAGAGAATGTAAAGGCATCTGCCTATGAGTGTTCGCCCATCTTAGGATCTCATCCAAAATTATTTCTGCAAGACACCTGTTGGCATTCTTGATCAACTACCTGAACTCTCAAACTGGAAAGCAAGCTCTTGATTACACTGGCGGATAAGCCTGAAATAAGGCAGGTTCACAAGACTGAGTCTGATGCAAACTATCCCAAGACTATGCAAAGAGAAGGTGCCCTGTCTGGCAGAAAAAGTGGAAATGAAAGTGGAGTACTAGTAAAATTTATTTTACCACTGGTATTAGGTACCGTGCCACTTGGCAAATGCAAACAAACAAGTACTGCCATCTGAGAAATTCCAATAGTAATCCTGGCAGAAATTAAATAAAAGCCTAAATAGGTAAATGCTTATAAGCCAAATATCAGACTCCTTCCACAGATACCAGCTTCTCTCCTCTAAGCTTAGTGTAAGCCACACAGGTCAAGAAAAAGAAGCCAATCAATATGCAACTGCCAGGACACAGAAGGTGAGGTATGTTGTTACCAGAACTGCTGAGAGGAACAGCAAAGGTGAAAAATTAGCACATTGTCAGAACAGAAAGACGTATGAAGCAGATCAATCCGTAATTTGTTGAGGTTGAAAAGAAAGTCTTAATTCCTCTCAATAAGAAAAAAACCCAAATATTTTACTCCTGTTGCAAGGGAAGAGATTGCCTTCCTAAATCTACAGACAGACAATCTACTGCTGCCATAGCTTTTCACAAACAAAAACAGCTCAAAAGTTTTTACATCTGCAGCCAGTCTCACTTAAGAGTACACCAAGTTCTGGCAACGCTGCACTGACACAAACACCTTTGCCAGCTGATATAGGATTAAAGCTGCTCCTTTCAAATATTTTTGGTGACTTTTGTGCCACTCTTCATCTTTTGCATTTACTTTAAACTGATGTTATAAGGTTCTCGAAGCAATTGCTAGGTGTCAAACCTTTCCGAGTGGAAACAATGTGAAAAATTTTCCCTACGGGTAGCAAAAGAAAATTACAAAATCACATCAATTTCATCCATAACATTGTCAAATGCTAAGTCATTAAGAAAGGAAAACGTAACTGTCCACCCAAAGGAAGGACCAAAACAGTGATAGGCGGAGAATTCTCCATTCTCCAGAGTCAACAGCTTCAAAGAAATTTTAACATGGAAAAGGCTAAAAGACAAAACACTGACAGAGGAAGGAGGACAGAAGGTGAAATGCTGGCCTCTAGCTGACTCGATCATGTAAAAGGAAGAGGTGTAACAACAGATTAAGGTACTAAACCCTTCCTCACCCAAGATAAAACTGTGTTACACCACAGACAAGCATTACACTGCAAGGCACTGACAGTGGAAGACAAAACACGTCTCATCTGCCCTGTTCGCTCAAGTATTTCAAACCAAAAATCTAACAATATAAAGAGACCAGACATGCACAAGAGCATTCCTGCTTTATACTTCACCTGGATTAAACTCAGCTGATGGTATAAAAGACACACAAAATTATTTCCTCATATAAGACACTGACTATAGCATGGAAGCAGCACTTCTGCTTAGCCAGTGCAACTGTCACACGTGGCATTACTCTCCTGCTGGAGTTTCATGTTGAACAGACACAGCTGTTATAACCAGCTGTGTCTTGCTTCTAAGCTTCTTTCCCATTCTCTTAGTTCCTGCAAAAAATAGTAGCTGACCTCTGAATTGTAACTTGAAGGAACAAAGGCAGAATAGACCTGCACTCTTCCTTTGTATTTAAGTCAACATTTTCATCTCTCAATAAAATGGTATCAATTATTACTTTTGCATTAAATGAAAAATCAGCTACTCTACCAGAAAAAAATAACTTACTTTAAAAATAAGCCTTTTGATTTCTTTTATTCACTTGAAACTTCAGTGTTGTACTAGAAAACACATGAATTTGATTTTATTTCCCAAAAAGTAAGTACAGTGCTAAAGAACTGCTTTTTCTAACCATGCAATCAGCCAGTTAGGGCTCCAAAGCAAGCCTTAGAGAAAAGGAAAACAGTAACAAAGTCAGCACTTCTCTAAACCTACCTGTTGATGCCATAGCCAAGGTCTACCCTCGAGTTCTCAGCTTTCCCTGTCAGCTCCTACACTTCCTCAGCACTGTTTTCCAGCGTGCACAGCAAGCCCTGCACTTGGCCTTCTGCTGCCTGCCCCGGTTCCGAGGAGGGCGGCCAGCCGTCCGGTGAAGCCGCAGTGCAGCCTCCAGCCCATTCCGCCCGGGGTGAGCCCCCCGCCATCCAACCCCGTGCACCGCCCTCTCGTCGGGCGGGTGGGCTGCGCCCGCCTCCCCCCTGCAGCCCCGCGCCGGGCCGGGCCGAGCCGGCTGCAGCGCCACCCAGAGGCGGCACGGTCCGTCCCTCACCCCAGCGGCCCGGCAGCCGCGGCACCTCGCCGCCTCCCCGGAGGGGGCGAGCCGCGCCTCGGCGCTTCGGCGCCCCGGGCGGGGAGAGAAGAGGCCCGGAGGCGGCATGGCTGAGCTCCCATCCACCTCCCCGCCGGCGGCCAGGGCGCTCGCTCTCCCACACGCCGCTCCCCGGCTGCCGCCCCGCTCACCTTGGGGAAGGTGCCCTCGCGCCGGGGGATCTTCGGGTGGTCGAAGTGGCCTCGGTCCAGCATCAGGTACAGGGAGAAGATCACCACGCAGAAGACCGCGCTGCCAAACACCGTGAACTGCCGGCTCAGCTTCATCTCCGCGGCTGCCTGGCTAGCCCCGCGGCCGCCGTGCTCCTCCCGCCGCGGCCGGCGCTCCCGGGCCCCACTCGCCGCTTCGCGATCAGAGGATAAAGTTCTCCCGCCGCGTCAGGTGGCGAGGACCCCAGGCGCCGCCGCCTGTGGACCGGGGCAACCCCAAGTCTTCTCGTAGAAGTGCGAGAAGTTGCCCCCGCCTTCCGCCTGCCGCGCTGAGGCGGAAAGCCCTGCCGACACCCCGCCGCCGCCGCGAGAGGCGAGCCGAGAGTTTCCGGCAGAGGATCGAGTTCCCGGGCAGGCTACCGCCCAGCGGGGAAGTGGCGGCGGCAGCGCTGCGGGGCCGACCAAGCGCCGCTTCTGCCCCCTCCCTTCCTCCTCCTCCTCCGGCCGCCTCGCTAGCCGCTCCGCTTCTCCTCGATGCCAGCAAGCGGCGCCGGAGTCTGGCACCTCCTCCCCCCGCCCCCGGCGGCCGGAGGGCTACCGTTGCCGAAGGACCGCGGGCCGCCACACACGCACCGCGCCGAGAGAAGCCCCGCGCCAGTGCCGGCCCCCTCCGCCGCCGGAGCGCCGCGCTCCGCCCCCGCGCGCCCGGGCGGGTGGGCGGTACCGCGAGCGTGTCCACGGACGCGGAACCGCCCCCATCAGTCCGCGCCGCCCCGGGAACGCGCGGCAGTTGCAGCCACCGCCTCTTTCTCTTGCCCGCGGGGCTGCTGGGAGGACGGGCCCCTTCCGTCCCCCCGGTACGGTGCGGCAGGGCCGGCCCCAAACCGCCTCCCATAGCCTCCCCATCGGCAGACGGCGTGCGGCAGCCTCCGCCGGGGGAAGCGTCGAGGCTGGAGCGGGAAGCGAGAGGGCTTCTTTGAGCCTCCGCCGTTCTTAACTGGGCCTTTACCGTACCCCGCTGCAGGGCGGGGAACGGCGGCAGGGTAGAGCGTGGAGGGAACCTCCGACACCGAACGAGCCCTAATGTCCTAGCGTTGTTCGGAAAAGGTCCGTCGCCCTTTCCTGTAGCAGTCCTATTCCTCTGCTGACAGCTTTAGACACGTCTGTGGGCCACGCTCCAGCTTGGGTCAGCCTTTCCGGTGTCTTTGAGTAGGAAGCTTCATTAAAAGCTCCACGTGTGGCCGTAGGAATGGGTCACAGCTGTAACAGCCTGGTCGAGGGCCTGCCATTCAAGTAGCTCCTTCTAATTTTCACTAACTTAATCTAATCAAGTTTGAAAACGTTGATGCATGGTGTCTGCTTCTGATGATTTTGTAAAGATGCATTTGCTGCCATTGAGAACTAGACACATGCTGAAGCAGCTTTCATCGTTCTGTGCTGTGTTTTTAAGGACTGTAACAGAGCCGTACCCCTAAAACATGAAGTCAGGATATATATGTGTGTCAAGACTTTATTTTCTTTTTTCATGAAAATCCCCCCCCAACTTCTTAAAACTGTAATAATGGGGGGAAAAAAATGACCCATAAAGTTCATTAGACTTTTGCTGGAGCTAAGAAATTTAAAATGTTACTAATTTTTTTCCGTGTTTGCAGTTTGTGCCAATGTTTTACAGAACCTGCTTGAGGGCTTGATTATTCATAATTCTTCATTCCCTTTCTCCCACTGGAGAAAAAGTTGAAGTGTTTGATTCTGGCTTTGAAAGGTGGTACAGAACCCTTACAGTTACTGGGTATGGACGTGATGAGCTTCTGTGGTGGGAATTACTGACAGCAGAGAAACCACCTCTTTCACACGTGGTATGCTATTGTACCTCCTGTTTGTATTTACAATTTTTTAATGTAGGGGAGTGAGAAAGTGAGGTTGAAGAGAAAAGCAGCTGAACAGTGGGGATAATACAGGGAATAATGTAGGGAAGGACAAAAAGATGGGGGTTAGTGTAGGAATGGAAAGGGACTGACACCAGGGAAAGCTAGGAATGAGAGATGAAGTAGGTTAGGGGAAAAAGTGGAAGGTCACAAGGCTCAGTGTCAGACAAAACGAGGGAAGGTGCAGGTGGATCTCCTACAGAATCTGGAATAAAACCCAGGAGGTTTGAAATCTGACATTACTGTGCTGTTCAGCCAAAAACTGTAAATGCAAAGATCTTGCCATCTCACATTTGCTCTATTCCCCCTCTAGTGGCAGATCCCACAGAAAATAGAATGTTTATTCCATTTATGGTTTTGTTAGTGGAGTTCAGATACCTTTGTGAATCCAAAAGTCCAACTTTGCTGTGATCAGAAAGAGCAACTGACATCAGCTGCCTGGACTTGTGTGAAGCATTTGACACTGTCCCACATAAAATCCCTGTCAATATTGGAGAGACAAGAATCTGATGGATGGAGCACTTTGGGGGGTAAGGAATTGGCTGGAAGGTCACACTCAAAAGAGTTGCGGTCAACAGTTCGGTGTTCAAGTGGAGATGAGTGACAAGTGGTGATCCTCAGGGATCAGTACTGGGACTGGCATTAACACCTCTGTCAGTGATACAGACAGTGGGATCAAGCTTACCCTCGGGAAGTTTGTGGACAGCACTAAGCTGTGTCATGCAAGCAACACGCTGGAGGGAACAGATGACATTCAAAGGGATATCACCCACCTATATAGGCTTGAGAGATGGGTCCATGCAAACCTCTTGAAGTTCAACAATGCCAAGTGCAAGGTCCTGCATCAGGGTTGTGGCAATCCCAAGCACAAACACAGGCTGGGCAATAAGTGGATTGCAAGCAGCCCTGCACTCAGGACTTGGGAGTATTGGTGGATGAAAAACTGAATATGAGCCAGCAATGTGCACTTGCAGCCCAGAAGCCCAATTGCATTCTGGGCTGCATCAAAAGAAGTGCGGCCAGCAGGCTGAGGGAGGTGATCCTTCTACTTTGTTCTTGTGAGACCCCACCTACAGTACTGCATCCAGTTCTGGGTCCCTCACTGTAAGAAAGACATGGACCTGTTCAAGTGGGTCCAGAGGAGGGTCACAAAGATGACTGGGGGGCTGGAACACTTTCCCTGTGAGGACAAGCAGAGACAGTTGCCTGTCCTTATAGCAGCATTCCTCTACCTAAAGAAGGCCTACGGGAAGGATGAGGAAGGACTCTAGAGGGAGTGTAGTGAGAGGATGAGGGGTAACAGTTTAAAACTGAAAAAGGGTAGATTTAAATTAGAGAAATTCTTGACTGTGAAGGTAATGAGGCACTGGAACAGGTTGCCAGCAGAGATTGTGGATGCCCCATCCCTGGAAGTGTTCAGGGATGGGACTTCAAGCAACCTGGTCTAGTGGCAGGTGTCCCTGCCCATGATGGGAGGGAAGTTAGAAATAGTTAATCTTTAAAGTTTCTTCCAACCACAGACAATTCTATTATTTTGTGATCTACACAAGATGTCATTTCCAAATTTCTTAAGAGAGAAATTATATTTAAATCTACAGTAAACTACCACTAAGATTACAAACAATGGCCTCAGGATTTTGTATATGTATTATTAAGGTTGACTCTGAAGCCTTCGTTCATCTTAGGCATCATCAGAGAAATAGAATTTTTTCTTTTTTTTCATGGACTATTTAGCTGATTCATTGAACACGGTGATGGGGTGCTTAGAGGCAAAACCCAGGACTGTGAACAAACCAGTCCTCTGTAGACCTTCTGTTTTGGTTGTCAAAATCAGAAACTGTTTAGTGAATGAGACAAGAGTGCCACAGAGAAACAGCAGTGGTCAGGTGGCTAAGAAAACAAATATTGCCACAGACAACTGGACTGACTGTCTTCTCCTCCTTGTCAGAGGGTTTCTGGGTGATACTAAGAACTGAAATACCTGCAGAGAGCTGGTAAGAATTTTTTGGTTTCTGAGTTCCTTCTAAAGACATACATGATCTAAATCACAGAAACATGAAGAACTTGCATTTGCAGCCAAGGCTAATGAAAGCAACAAGCTTACAGATTTCCACAAAGAATCTTTTACACATAAAACTGTAACGTTTGTAATATACTGTGATTTCTTAGACATCATTAAACTGTAAGGAATTTAACTGTTCGATTGTCACTTCACTGGTTTTGATGGTCTATATGGAGTAATATGAGAGACCACAGTTTACAATTGCAGGAAAACCACATTTTGAATCATGATAGTTTCAGCAAAAGTGCTCTGAATAAACCAGGGATCAAGTGGAAAATAGTATCTGGCATTATACTTTAAAGCTGTGTCATAAGGTATATTTCTTTGAGGCATATATAAGTTACTTTAAAACTTTCATAATTTATACATGGACAAATTCAGGTTTTCTAGGCCTCACCGTGACATATTTTCTGTGTTTGATTTTGCAACTCTTCCTATTCTTGTGGTCAGAGATTTTTTTTTTTAGGTAACATTTAAAATCATTCACTACCATTACTTGTTTAGATACGTGCTTTATTCTGTTGTGTTAGATACACGGCAGTATTATAAGGTTTAACAGCTGATAAATAAGAATGTATCTGCTGTAGAATGAGTGACCCAGCTAATGTGGGGTCTAAGACTTAAACTTCTAGTCTAGCATCAATAAAGCTGGTATGGGTAGTATCAAAGATGAGGACTACATTTCCAGTTCTGATTTGATTCTTTTTTTTCCTTTGAAATGGATATCATTACTATGTAGTAATGAAACATTCAGAGTTCCGATTCTCCTAGAGATGTAGTGCTAGACACAAAAAAAATTATTCCCAAGCAGAATTCAGGTTCCTTTGTTAGATGCCTGAATTAGGATACAGAGAAGATAAGGAAAAGTGTTAGGCTCCGAAATAAGCCCAAAAAAACCACAGAGCTGTTTCAAAGAGCTCTTCTGGGCAGTCAATAGGAAGCACTGAAGACAACAGTTTGTGTAAAACCCAGCCCATCCCCAGGATTTAGGTATATAGTGAGAAACTGCAAACGTATATTTTCATCTACTTGGGCTCCATAATTTTTATTTTTCTCTTGAATATAGGTGTTCATAGATTATTTTTCAAAGATATAAAATTTCCACTTTTGAAGTGTGGAAGAAAATATTGATGCTTACTATTTTTATAAACCAGACATGTTTACTTAAGGCTGTATATACAAATCTCTGTGTGTATTAAACACATAGTACCTACATTGTTACACACATGTGTAGTCCATGTTATGTCAATATTATCTGTGTGTACATACACACACTTCTTGTGTCAAAACATTTCAGTACTGGCAACAATGCACTGTTCAAAACTTTGTCTCCTTTTCCTCATGCCAGTAACTTGTGTACTAGACTGCAATATAGTAGGTAGACATAGAAATGCTTCCAGCTCAGTTTGGTGGGGTTTATTTTGGTTGTGTATCAAGAATTGCAGTTTGTGAATGATTCCATCTTCTTGCTATATCTTCAAAGTTACTCCTGTGTTTTTTCTGCCCATTTAGGGTTAGATGGGAACCTGGATGCTGAGGTTGGGACAGACTTATGTGAAAGTTCAGGACCAAAGCTGTAGTCAGATGAAGAAGTTTCATCTTAAGTACAGATATGTCTTAAGCCATAGGCAGCTGCTGAGTGGATATATTTAAATATCAGTTTCAGATTTGGGCAACTAAAGTTTGTGTAATCCCTTCCTTAGAAATCTTTTTCAAAGTTCCTTTTCTGGATCTAGCCCCTATTAGCAAACAGAGAAAACTAGTTTTTCAATAGTTATTTTATTACTGAAAAAGTTGATGGTATCTAAATTGCTACAAACTATGGAAACCTTATCTGTGGCTGTTAAGAAACTGTACAGCCAGGTAAACTCTGTATGTGAAGGGTTCTACCATCCAGACAAGGAAGAAAATACAAAAATATTATACAAGAATAACTTTTATGATTTTCTTAACTGCGTGCTAACTTGTAAGAATGTATCAAGATACAATTATTGTTGTTAATAGTCTTGAAAAAAACCCAAACTTGTGAAAGTATTTTCACATACAAG
>JANIJG010020682.1:0-13531 GCA_024611175.1 Megaceryle torquata
GGTTGCAGATGGCCCTGCTCCCTGCAGGGGGGTTGGACCAGATGAGCTTGAAAGGTCCCTTCCCACCCAAACCAATCAATCATTCTGTGATTCTATGAAGAAACTGTAACATGTTTTGTGCCTTCATTTTCATCATCTGAAAAGTTGCGGGTAACCCAGAGGTTGATATTGGACCAAGGAGATGCTGGCCTGGAGAGATTTAGAGTGAGATGTGTCTCCTCGCAGGCTGGTATGTCTTGCAAAGAATAAACTGGCATCTGCAGAGAGGAGCCCCAGTGCAAGGGCAAAGCAATCCCAGCCCAGCAACACTCGTGTCCCGAGCTGCATTGAGGGGCTGTGCTCAGCCAGGCTGCGGCTGCCACCTGCATCAGTGACCATCCCCAGGAGCCAGCCAAGGAGCACGTTCCTTGGGACAAAGAAGGATGTGCACAAGATGCAGGAGCAGGAAGCACTGCTGGGCTGGAAGAAAAAATCTCTATTAAGACAGGCATCTGAGGCACAACTTCTCTTTTCCAGAAGCTGTGAGGAGCACCTGAAAGGTGTGGGAACACCTGAAAAGCTTTGGGGACCTGCTCCTGGCGATGCCTCCTCAGGGCTGCTGGAGTCATTAGCTGTAACTGGGAGGGGATGCAAGCAGGGCCCTGTGGCAGGACAGGTCACGGCTTGTCCCAGTAGCCCCCACTGGGTTGTGGGGATGAGCCAGGTGCTTCCAGCAGGTGCCCAGCCAAATGCCTCTTGCAGGTGGGCACGGTGCTGTAAAGGCTAACACGGGCACCACGATCCCAGTCCCACCGAGGTGGAGAGCTGGCTGACAGCGGGCACCGGCCGCTGCCAGTTCTCAGACGGTGTCTTCAGCAGCGGTGGCAGCTGGGAGCCTCTCCTGGGTGGCACAGGTGAGAAGTGCAGGTGCCTTTGCAGCACCAAGTGCAGCAGGTCCCTGCCTTCCCCAGCCCTTCCCCTGGCAAGGACTTGCCCCGTGCAGCACAAGCTGCTCCCCATCATGGCACATCCCCAGCACACACCGTGGGGCCCCTTCGCCTCCCCTTGTCTAAACAGAAGCCAATTCCTGGCACCCTCAGCTGTCCCTGCTGCATTTCCCAGCACCTTTGGGAGTCTCCCTGACTCTGCCAGTGTTTTGGAGCCATCCCCAGGAGCTGTTGAACGAGTCACCACCATTGCTGGTGGACATGGAGGTGCTGCCCAGCTGGGGCTCCCACTGGGCTGGCATGATGGAAACATGCCACAGGCACCAAGTGGGTCACAGGAGACCTGTGGGACTCGGGGACAGCCAGCTACACTGCCAGGGACCCTCCAGCACTCTCATCTGCTATCTCACTGATGCCCTTTCAGTTGCTGCTACTTATCTCCCTTTTCTGGATCTCAAGAGACTGGACATGGTTCCAGTCCTGGCTGCCTGAGGATGCTGAACTCAGACTCTGGGACATGGGGGACTGGGCTGGGCTTGACCCAGACACAGACAAGGGAAGTTTTGCCCAAAGTCTGGCAAGTTAGAGTTTAAAATAGTTTATATTCAGGGTGAGTTTGTTCTGGGAGAGGAACAACACCATGTCCTCAAGGCCCCCTCTCCATCCTGGGAGCATTGCTGGCACCCACCAGCTGAGGAGGAGCAGGCAGTGAGAGAGCCAGGGATGGGGCCAGGCTCAGACCTGTAGAGGGTGGCGGTGGGAGCAGGGTGTGCAAGCTCAGCTCCACGGGCATCTGCCCACAGAGTGGGCTGAGACCAGAGTTCCCCCCGTGACAGGTATTTACGGAGCTGGACGGGACCCCTGGAGCCCCTGTGACTATGCCCAAGCGGCTGCAGGACACCAGGGCTGTATGAGATCATGGTCAGACCCTTCCCCTGGCTGCACTCCCGCTCCAGCACCATTAGCTGGGAACCTTCAGGCAGGAGCCGCTGGTGGGACATTGCTGACAGGTTTGGTGGTGGGTGGGAATGGCAGGCAAGGTGGCCTCATGCTCGAGGTTGCCAGCCATGGCTGTGTACATGAGCACCAGCGTCAGCAGCCGGTTGTTTTGGCAGCCGTGAGCCCCAGCCCCTCATCGCCTATGGGCTCAGCCCCAGGGAGGCAGGGAGAGGGTGGCACGCTCACGTCTAAACACAGCATGTTCCACAAGTGTGTTTGTTAACACAGTCACAAACAAACATTTTGCAGGATCTTTGCCAGGAGGACGGGCTTAACGTGTCTGGAGCCTTGAAGGACACGAGAAAGCTGATGCAGCTCTTCACTGTGGGCTCTGGTCTGGCCTGCTGGGGCAAGGGAAGTTTTACTTCTCTCTGGGGAATGCATTACTTAAGTCCTTCTGCACAAATAGAGAAGCAAAGCTTATTAATCATGCCAGGAGGGAAATGACACCGTGGTGCTGGGAGAGAACGGGAAGGCAAAAAGGAAACCACCAAAAACTGCCTCCCCTCTAGCCCCCACAATGGGCTCTGAATTTAGGGTAAGCAGGAGAGAAAAGCAAAGTAATGGCCCTGAGTCCTTGGGGATGTTGGGCTTGCAGGGATGGGATGAACTGTCTCAGCCCCGGGAGAGCTGTAGGGTCCTGGGAGGGAGCGGGGCAAAGCCGAGCAGGTTGGGATGGAAGAGGATGATGATGATGACTGGAGTTGCTGGGGACCTGCAGCCTGCATCTTTTCCTGGGATATTTTCACTCCAGACCCTCTAGACCCCCAGTTCTTCTTCTAACCCACAAGTTTTTCATGCTTTTGCCCATCTCGTTCTCTGTCCCATCCCACCGCAGGGGTGAGTGAGCAGCTGGGTGGGGGCTTAGCTGCTGGCTGAGGTCAGCCCAGCACATTTCCTCAGTGCCTGCTTGCTCAGAACCCCACCGTGCTCCAGTTGGCCCCAGGTAAACTGTGCCCCTTGGGCTTCAGTGCCCAGTGGGAGGGATGCGGAGGGTGCTGGGAGTTGGGATAACCAAGAGGGCTGAGGGTTGGAGAGAGGCTGGAGGAGCCGGATCCTGCTCTGCAGCTGCTCTGCGCTCCCACACACGATCGCACAGTCCCCTCTAGTGGATATTTCTCCAGCATGGTCATGGCTGTTCTGCCCACGGGCAGTGCTGGGCTCCAGACCCTGGCCCGGCGCGCTGACCCTGGGGCACCATCCTGCTCCTCGCCCCGGATCGGACACGCCAGCCCTGCAGAAGCAAAGCCCCTTCCGGCCGCTGCTGGGGGCTTGAGCCATCGCTGCCTTTGCTCCTTCCCCTCTTGCACATGAGTGAGTCATCCTCCTGCCATCCCCTGCCCTGGCTTCATCCCACACCACCCGTCACCCTTGCATCAGGGCTGGCCCCGGCCGGCCCTCGCTCTCCCCCTTCTCTTGGCTTCACACTGGTTTGGAGTTATTTGGGCATCGACCAACTTGAGAAAGAGCCAAAAAACGCCCGCATGGGGACAGCCTCTGAGGGATCCAGTAATGAGCATCACTTGCTCCCACCCTGCAAGCTTGGTCCAGCTTGGACCGAGATGAATTCCCTAAGGAAGTTGGGTGCTTGCACCCTTACCCTGCTCCCAGCAGCTGAGGGGTTTCATGTGGGGTTTTGGGTGTCAGGAGGGCACCCAGACCTCCTGCAACATTTCTGGTGAGGTTGGGCAATTCCCAAATTCAGCACCCAGCCAAGGGCAGTGCTCACACGTTAGAGACAGTGTCTTTTGACATCCTTCCTTCCACAGCTGGAGGTGCTGCTCTGGTCTGGGCCACCTTCATTCTGCAGCCCCTGGCCATGGGAAGGGTGTGAAGCTCCCAGCAGCACTGGCTCAGAGCATTCCCCTGAACTCCTCAGGGTCAGGGCTAGGTCACCATCACCTCCTTCCCTCTCCTCTCTGCCTCTGCCTGCCTTGGAAACTGTGCTTGTCACCTGGAAGATATGTGATAGCTGCAACCTGAGGCTTTTCAAGGGAAAATAAGGCACCCAGGAGAGCGTGGAGGGGCAGACACAGACCTACAGGTCAACTGCATGATGATGGTTCACGATACTCCACCAGCTCGGGATGAGGTCCCTCCACCTTGCTCCACGTTTTAGCAGGAAACATGCAGCCCTGGTCCTTGACTGGTGTCAAACCTGCCATCTCTGTCCCTTTGCTGGGGAAAGGACAGCCTCTGCTCCGCGGAGCTGGGACCTGAAGCATGAGATGAGGGTGGTGGGGAAAGAGAGGCAGCTGGGGCCCAGCACCTGCTTCCAGGCTTCGCAGGCAGCCCAAAAAGCAGCTGCAAGGGCAGAGAGGTGCTTGTTGCCCAAACCAGCCCTGGGGCAGCTTTACAGGCTCCACAACAGCATCTTGGGCGAACACCCAGTCCAGGCTGTGCTGCCCAAGCAGAATCACCCCATCCCCATGCTGGCCAGGAGCCTTTGGGTGTCCTGGCTTGAGCAGGAAGACACCTCCAGCTCCCAGATGCAATCCTGCTCGCAGCCTGTGTCGCGTCCTCGAGTCCCATCTTTGTGAGGACCACACATCCCAGCCCTGCTCATCCTTCCCACTGTCCCGCCGCTGTGCTGGGGCAGGTCACTGCTTCCCATGGGACACTCCTCCTGACCCCCACATCGGGGGGAGCAGGGTCAGGTCTCGCACTGTCCAGCCAGAGTTGAGCACGGCTCAGAGCAGAAACGTGCAGCTCAGGCATGAGCTGTGGTACAGACTCCGCTTGTCCTTGGTGCAGCATCTAGACCAGGGGCTGAGCTGTGGCAGGATTGGGCTGGGCAGAAAGTGGGCTAATTTAACCTCTGGGTGATTGTAACCACCTAATGCAGCTCTGAGCTGGAAGAGACAAATCAAGCTAGTTTTAAACCTGCATGGGGTAGTGAGTTAGTGCTGCACTGGACACCAGGACAAGAAAACAAGTCCCATGCTTTGACCCAGCACAAGTGCTTGTTTCATCCATGCTGTGCTGATCCTGGCTACCTGTCCTGGGTTTGGATTAATTATCACAGTCAGCTGCTGGCCCAAGCAGTTGGGAGGAGTTGCAACTGGGAAGGATAAACAACCAAACCAGCCAATGGGATGTTTGATACCACACTGAGTCATGCCCCTATATAAGGGGAGGACATTTGTTTTTAAGCTTGTTTCAGTGGGTGGTTTCATTCTTGGCTGGAGCAGGGGAAGCAGCATCTCAGGCACAGGTAGAGCCTTCCCATTTTCTATTGCTTATTTTGTTTCTCATTTCACTATTACTATTGGTAGTGCTGGTGTTTCCTTCTTCCCTTTGTGTTGTTTTATTAAGGTTCCCTTACCTCAACTTATGGGGTTTCACCTTTTTCTTCCTTCTGATTCTCCTTCTCATCCCACAGGAAGGTGTGTGTGGCGGGGGGAAGCAGTGGGTGAGTGGCTGTGAGTGTTTAGATGACAGCAGAGGTTAAACCATGACACTATTTGGCTCAGGCCAAGACAGAATTGTTTTGGGTGGAAGAGACCTTTCAGATCATGGAGTCCAACTGTTTCCCCAGCACTGCCAGGGCACCACTAACCCATATCCCTTGGCTCCACGGCTTGGAAACCCGTCTAGGGTTCATGGGGACTCCACCACTGCTCTGGGCAGCCTGGGCCAGTACCTCACAATGCTTTCTGTGAAGGGCTGGTCAAGCACAGGGGTCACCTGTGGACACCTTACAGCCAGCACGTGTGGCTAGGGACCACCCCACAGCAACGGACAATGTACAAAATCCCAGGGAGAGCCATCCCATCACAGCTCCATCCCCTTTTATCACTTCTGTTCTGTGGCCCAACAGGAGACACTTTACAGCTTTATTTATTACAAAATCTCTTCAGGAAGCTGGTGGCTCCCTAAACCCACCACAACTCCCACCAGGGACCCTGTCTAATGGAGTAATGGCACTGCTGGGAACTGGTTACAGGCTTTCTGGACATGGGGACTTGCTCAAGTGCCCAGATGAAGAACCCCCCCCCATCCCAACACAGTGGGAAACTGCAAAATCCAAACTCCATTTTCAGGAAGCTGGATGCCAATAAACCCAGTGTTTATTGCAGTGCTCCTCATTGGCCTCTGTTTTATAGACATGCATTTAAAAATAAAAGCTCTATGCATCTTAGCTGGCCACAGAAGGGCTTGAACAGTGAAATGGACAATCTGTCAGATGACGGAGAGCCACCTCCTGGCCTCAAGCTCTGAGAGTGCAAACAGGCCAGCTACCTGCTCTGGATTTCTGTGCTTTGAGTCAGAACTGCATGTGTGAGAAACTCCATCTCTGCCTTCAAGTATATTTGGTGTTGAAGCCAGGTCTCTTCAGCATTGCATGTCCCAGTAAGTGGGACAGACCTGGTGGTTGCCAAAGAGCCACGTCCCTTGGGTCCACCCCAGCCTCAGAGGAAGATGGCTGGTACCAAGATGCCAGCTCCAGTTTCGGATTGAGGATTTGCTGCAAGAAGGCTCCAGAGAGCTTGGGCAACTCGTGTTTAAAGGGTGCTGGGACAAAAGCCAGCTCAGACCCCATGAGGCCACCCTGGCTACATGAAGAGGCCAGCAGCTGGCAGGGCTACAGCAGAGCCAAGGGGTCTGTTGATGCTCAGCAGCCCATGGTGCTCAGCTCCCTGCCCGCAGATCCTCAACCAAGGCAGTTGAGATACATCTCAAGTGGCTGCACATTGCAAACACACTACTCCAGACCTCATCCACCACCTGCAGAAGCACATAGTGGTTTAACAGAATTGCAAAATAATAATAAAAAAAAAAAAACAAACCACAAACCAAATCCTTGTGATACATCAAGTCCCACTGCCACGGACTTCTTTATGCCCCCCACCACAAGATAGGTACGACGTTCAGAAAGACTGAAGAGGATACAGGTTTTGTCCCCAGCCTCAGAGCAGCCAGGGAAGGCACAGGTTCAAAAGCACCAACTTCAGTAGCCCCTCCAGGACCTGGATATGGCAGGAAGCTGGGCACCGGTGCTGAAGTAGGTTATTTGTTGGCTGTGTAGCTTAAGCTCATGTAGTTTTTTGCTGATAGAGCCCAAAGGAGGGGTGAGACAAAGGTGTGAGCAAGTGGTGTGGGGTGGCTAATCCCAGCCAAGCCCTGGTTACCACCCCTGCCTGGGGGGCTATGTAATGCAGTGGGGAATTTTACTCCTGTAACCAGCAAATCCTCGAGCCAGGAGAGCAGGATCAGGTGGTGGGATCTCAGTGTGGGAGCAGAGGCCACCTGGCCTCCACGGTGTTGGTGATGATGCGCTCGTGTGCTGTCCCTGATGCACCCAGCACATCTCCAGGGCTTTGCCTTGGGGTAGCCCAGCACCAGCTTCGACTGGGACAGCCCAGCCGTGTCTGCCTGCTGGCAGTGCCATAGGTGGGGAGGGGACACCTGGCTCTCCCAGCAGCTGGGATGTCTCTTCTCTGGGTTCAGGCGGTGGAGCAGCAGTGGTTGCTTTTTGGTGCTGCTGCCACTGCCAGTCAGGCCACTGCAGTTCAGGGCTGGACTGGTGTGGGCTTGGGGAGACAGGAACAAGCTGGGTAAGGGAGGAAAAGGCTGTGGGCACAGCTATGCAAAAAACATCCCTCTTGGAGCTGCCACTTGGTCCAAACTCTCCCTTTTTGGTGCCCAGCCGCAGCTTCCCAGCAGCTCTGGCTGTTCCCAGAGCTCAGCAGCCCCGGCACAGTCACCTGGGGTGGTGAGTGGCACAACCAGCCACATTTGCTGCATATGCTGCAGCTCCTTCACTCTGGCCAGGTGGCCAAACCCCTCATGGCAGGGGTCCCGGCACGAGGTGAGCTGGGCTGGCAGCACGCTGTCCCCAGCCACTCAGAGCTGCTTCACCCGCTTCTCTACCCAGCAGCATCTTTCCAGGTGGCTCCACACTGAAGGCTTTAGGGTGATCCGTGGCATTGACTGTCCCTGACCCTGGTGGGATCCAGCACCTTCTCCGTGGAAGCAGAATGCCTAAACTCTGGGTGGACACCCACCCAGAGCTTTCCTGGCAGGCTGATGTTGGACACTACCAGGAGGAGGGAGATGGGGTGATCTGATCACGCAGACTACATCTGTGTGGACCTTCCTGGCTTTGAAATCCAAGGAGCTACTGTCCAGTCACTGGCAGGGTGAGCCATGAGCTCCTGCAGGAATTGCCCAGCTCCCAGGAAGGGCTGGTGCTGGCTCTGCCACCTCTACCTGCTCGCTGCCCCAGAGATGTCCTTGGTGAGCCACCCACAAGCAATAAGCAGGTGAGAGAAGAACCCCTCTCTTCATCCCAAATCTGCTCTAAAGCCCTAGCTCTAAAGCTCCAGCAGCTCCTCGGGGAGTGTGGGGATCCCTCTGCCCACTACCTCTGCCCTTCCAGATGTCCCTCTCCCCAGACCCAGGCACTGGCTGGGAGGAAACACCCCCCGAGGCAGCCCCTCGGTAGGAAGCCCAGAGAGGAAGAAACAAACCACCCACATGGTCCCTGACTGTAATGTAGAGAGGAGGATGGAGAGCTGGTCTGTGCCACATGCTGCACTGGGTAAGGGCAGTGACATGCTGAGGGTGACCTGGTCTGTCAGAAACAATGAGCTGGCCTTGCAGGGGGTGCAGATGCAGCACAGAGACCTCACAAGCCAGTGGGAAATGCCCCCGAGCCAGGGTGCTAGGTCCGTGGGGCCAATCCTGCTGCCAGTCCCTTGTGGCATGGCCAGGCTGGGGTCCTCTCTCTGGGTCTGGGTGGCTGTGGAGCTTCAGCTCGCTCTCCTCTTCCTGTTCACAGCAGGGACAGCGTCTGTCTGTCTGTCCATCCGTGGTTTCAGCCTTCAGGAGAACTCCACAGGGACACAAGGAGGTGGCAGCAGCCATGGGAGGCTGGTGTTCAGGCAGCCTGGCCAGGTGGCAGGCGTTTGCTGTCCAGGATGGCCTTCCAGTCATCGGTCCAGGACTGCAGCCTGCGTCTGGGGGGCTTCAGCTGCAAGTGTTTGTTGTGGCAGGCTGTGAAAAGCACATGCTCCCAGCTGGGGTTCAGCTCAGCCCCTGAAAACCAAGGAGAGAGGTCAGCTCTCTGGACAACTCCTCTATGAGATGCAGAGGCTGATCTTATACCAACATAAGGAGCCTGCACATACAACCTCCTACTGAGAGCCTAATCAAGTGGGGAGGGACCAGCACCCATCACCCCCAGATGCCATTTGCCTCTGAGGACTGCCTCTGATCAGTCCTGTCACCCCCCACCTTCCTTACCTGTTATATCGGGTCTGTCATCTATAAGCAGGTCAGCAGAAACCACAGTCTTATCTCGTGTCAAAACGATCTGCTCGAGAAACTCGGGGCCAAAGTGCTTCTCCACCCAGGCATACTGGAAGGCAAGAGGTGAGCAGTGAGCACAAGGAAGGCTGACGGACAGGGCAGGAGCTGCTCAGTGGAGTGACAGCAGCGCACAACTCGAGCCCCGGCCCCAACACCAGGAGGACATCTCAAATTCATTAGTGGGAAGGATTTGGATGCTTCTGGAGCACAAATTCTTTAGAGCCAAGTGGCTTTTAATGTCATAATGAAATACTAAGACCAAACACCCGAGTGCAAGCAAACAGTGGAGCTGCTGCCCTGTGAAGATAGTCAAGAATAAAACTGGTGGAGCGGGGAAGTTTTGCTGGTGGTTTACAGCCAGAGGTGCACAGGGGTCAGCTGGTTTTCGCTGGGCAGTGGAGTGCTGGAGGAGGAGCTGGGTTCAGACCTACTCACCTTCTCGTAAGGGCAGTAGCGGTACTTCTTGATCGGGCTTGTGCAGATGAACACGTCGGTGCTGCCACGAGAACAAGAGCAGAGTGTCACTTGGTGGCCAAACAAGCCGATCACACCCTGCTTCCCCTTGAGGTCTATCTGGATGCCTCTGCAAGACCCCACTCCACACCTAAGCAGATAGGTCCCCTGACACTGGGATCAAACTGGGGTGATTTAAGACTTTAATGCCCTATCTTGCAGGATCCCACCCCCAGGACATGTACCCACACCTGCGGCACAAGCATCATGTTCCCCTTTTTGCCACCCTTGTTGGGAGCAGAAAGCTGAAGGGAAGATGCTGCACACGGCTGATTTTCTTGGCAGCTGTTCCAGGAGACAAAGCCATCTCTCCTCTCATGCCCAGGGAGCCGGGAGGTATTTTTAATGCTGATGTTGTATTCAGTGCTTCTGCCAGGAGCTGCTCCCCCATGCATCCATCCATCCTCAAACACTGTGGGCAGGTTCCTACTCACTCTGCCAAATTTGCCATTTGCTTCACAGCTTCCACAGCTCCTGGGAGTGGGTCTAGCTCCATGAAGAAGTTCTTGGATTCCCAGATGCTGATGGCTTTCTCCTGGGAGGGAAAAGAGAGCAGTTAACGCACAGGGCTTCTCGCTACTCTTCTTCTTACAACCCTTTGCTAGGGTGGAGGATGGTGACACCGAGAACGATGGGAGTGTCGGCTCCAGTCCCCTCCTACTAACCTGCCTTGCTTCTGTGGATGCCTCTGTTCCCCACCTGCCAACCCGTGCCCATCCAAGCCTGGTGCTCTGGACCAGGCTTGGGTTTGCCTGTGCAGCCCCAGACACAGAAGGAGCAGCATGTTCCTTCAAGGCAAAACACATGAGGTTATCCAACACCGAATCAAACCCCGGGTCTATTTCTGGAGGGGCAATTCCATGAGGATGGGGCTGATGTGGCCTCATAGCTCTGCTGTATCACAGTGCTGCTCGGCTCCAGATGCTGCCTGGCTTGTCTGTCTCAATCAGATCACTGAAAACAGCAGCCAGGCTGCTCTCAGAGGTTAAAATCTGTGTCAAGATGAAGGCAGATGCTCTTCCTCAGGGGATGCCTGAGCAAGGTCTACCAAGCAAGCAAACACAGCACCTTCAGGCAAGGGTTTGAAGCGCTTAACACCAGTATGGCACCAGTATGGCACAAAGAGAGAGCGGAGAGAGACCATGGGGAGCAAAACCTTGGGCTGAAGGCAGAGCCCAGGGGCTGTCTGTGATGGGTCCACCACAGCTCTAAGGAACAGGTAACAGTGTGTCAGCTGCCAAGCAAAGCAATTATTTTGCACAGGCTGGGTGCTCGGGGAGGAGGGCCTGGGAGTGCTCAATGCAGCTGTGGGCAGGGGAAGCAGCCCTGCCCTGGCATTGTGGCACAGCTCAGGAGCTGGGAGAGGTTTTGAAGCAACCCCTGCCTTGAAGGATTGATCTTTATTTTGAGCACCTCTCTTTCTTTATTTGAGGTAGGGGAATTTAGGAACTTTTGGCCTTGTGTTGCCAGAGGAGTCAGCAGAGCATTAGGGATGGGGAGAGCAGCTTCTGTGCTGGTTCTTACAGCTCATAGCGTCGAATAGGCTGGGTGGACATGCCAGCTGGACTTGCAGCTCCTTCCTGCCTGATGAATCATAGAGTTGTTTTGGTTGGAAGAGACCTTTCAGCTCATCAAGTCCAACCAGTAACACAGCACTGCCTGGTCACCACTAACCCATGTCCTTCAGCACCACAGCTTGGAAACCCTTCCAAGGATCACGGGGACTCCACCACTGCCCTGGGCAGCCTGGGCCAGGCCTGGACAACCCTCAAGGGGAAGAAATTTTCTGCAAACATTCAAACTCCCGTTGCTCTCCTCAGACCAGGGAGCAGTGACGGTTTATTTTTAAGACACTGTAGTTGCACAAGAGGCATCAGAGAGACGCGACCTGATGCAGCAAAGCACTTCAAACCGTGCTGAAGTGTTTTCTTAGGGCAAGGACTTCTGCAGTTATTCTGCTTCCACTTCTGTCAAAGAGCATTTTGCAATCAAGCTCGATGGGGGAAGAATAAAGCTCAATTTGAAGAAAAGACCTGCTTGACTCCCAGAGCCCTAATAACTCCCTGTGGCCCCACAGCCAGCACGTGGCTGAGCTGTTGTTCTCCCTTTCAGAGCTGGGATCTTCAGCTTTCTGGACTCTTTGGCTCCTATTTTCTAGTCACCTACAGCAGGTTGATGGTGGCATCGGATGAAGTGGGGACTGGAATAGCCCATGTGCCTGTAGCCAGAGTGGCTCCTACTCTCTCTATCCCTGGTGTGAAACCACGGGTGAAATCAGGGCTGCCATGAGGTCAGTCTGTGGAAGTCTTGCTACTTGTACAGCTGCAGGTTTTGGTGGTTTACATGACCACAGCAGGCTCAAGATGATGTCACTTCATTTAACACATCCAAAGTAGTTAAGGTCAAGAAAAAAAACCCCAACAACAAAAAAGATTTGTCATGCATTATCCCTGACAAACTTTTAGCATCTGTCTTACTGCATGAGGGCTGTCCTCTGCTTCCCTTTCATCCATCCCAGCCAGAGAGGACTCGCTCCTTCAGCTCATCAAGCTGTTTAGGACTTTGCCAGGGGGAGAGCCCCAGACCCTTATAGCCATCGCAGCACTGACAAAAGGACTTTTATTTGCTCTAACACCTTTACATAGTGCAACTGCAATCTGCAGGAGACTGCAGGCATCCCATCAAGATGGGAAACTTGTTGAGGCAGAAACCAACTTTCTGCAGCACTTAGCCCTTCATTGAATAATAAAGTAC
This sequence comes from Megaceryle torquata, assembly GCA_024611175.1. Lineage (NCBI taxonomy): Eukaryota > Metazoa > Chordata > Aves > Coraciiformes > Cerylidae > Megaceryle > Megaceryle torquata. Next base: position 12,507 of record JANIJG010020682.1, read on the forward strand.
AACGTAAAGAGAGCTTCTGCTTTTAGGCTTTAATTATTAAAATGAATACAATAATTTTCAGGCATGGGAGGGCTCGGGGTTGTTTTAAGCAAGCCCTCACATGAAGCATCAATTTCATGGTTTGCTCTCCACTTCTCTGCTATGTTCCACCCTGCACAATGCTGTTGAGGAACTAAATAATTCATCTCGGAGCAGTATCAATCCATGCAGCTTGGCCATAGCAGAGCTAGAAAAACCCAGCTATGCAATTTGGGGTATTTCAATGCAGGTTTTCTGAAAGATCTCATTTTCCTTGCGTCTACTTCCATCCATGCATGCAGGAAAAAAACAGATGTGTAAGAAAAATGCTGGATTTTGGGGAGTTAAAAAAAACCCCCAAAACAACAAAGGCACCACTGGAAGCCCTTCTGCGTGCAGGCCTGAGTCTTGTCAGGAGCTCCAGCCAGCACCCACAGCCCTCCCCAGAGCTGCGCCCGTGAGCTGGGCGTCAGCAGGTCCTGTGGGGTCAGCGGGTCCCACAGGGCCAGAGCTCCAGCTGCACGGTGCAGAGAGAGCAAGAGCCACGCGCAGAGCCGGGAGACGATGCAAAAGACTCACACTCAGCTCAGGTCCCAGGCGCCCGTATTGCTCCGACACCCAGAAGCCTCTCCGGTCCTCCAGGGCAATGTAGGGCTTGTCGGGGTACCTGGCCCTGAACTTCTTGAGGAAGCCTCCCTCGAAGTCAGCCAGCACCCCGTCCATGTCCACCAGCACTCGCAGAGCCCTGCGCGACCCCGCTGAGGGGCTCACCCCCCTGCCCAGCCCTGCCAAGGGGCCGCAGCGACGAGGCCGCAGGTGCAAGAAGCTGCTCAGCAAAATCATGGTGGAGGGGGGCTCGGGACAGGGGAAGGGGGGGATCTCCGGGCAGAGGAAGGGGGGGGGGGGGGGGGGTGTTTTCACAGCCCCACCCGGGCAGCGGGCGGCCCCGGCCAAGAGAGAGGAGGAGGGGGGGGGAGGGGAGGGGGAGGGAACGGGAGGCGGCGGGG
>JANIJG010020685.1:0-24445 GCA_024611175.1 Megaceryle torquata
CACCCCTGGTTCACCCCCTTCCCCACCCCCCCCCTCTCCGACCAGACACCCCCATCCCCCCCCCAACATTCCCCCCCCCCCCCCCCCCAAAAAAAAAAAAAAAAGCAGGAAAGCTGCAGATCAAGTTATTGAGCAAGAGTCTTCCAGGTAGTTCTCTCCAACACTGAAAAACTGAGAAATCTGGTGCCTGGCTCCTCCCTGGATGACTGAGCTACAGAAACACAACATGTTAGCCCAGCACACACAAAGCACAATCTGCAGAAGAAAAACACAAACTTCAGCAGAAGCAATAATTGTGCAGGTAGTTTTAAGAGGCTATAGCTCTACTGAAGGTGGGGAAAAGTGTATTTTTACTGAGAAAGAACTGACCCCCATTCCTCTTGTGCTGTAGGACCATTTGGAAATGTATTTACTGAGCACACAGCTAGATGGCAGGACAGGAGAGATACCTGAGCCCCTTCACTAAGCTGAGGACAACAGAGGAGCCTACAAGACTCCGGATGGCACAGTGGATTTAACCTCTGCTCTCTGTGATACAATTTCCATGTCCAGAACTGCTCTTTGACCCCAGGCAGCTCCCTGGGATCCCACTTGCCCTTTGCTTAAGTTCATCAATGCTTTGGAGTGGATTCCTCATGCCACATGCCTGCACAGCACCATGCACCACAACATGGGTGTCCTGACACCTTTAGATGCAAGGATGCTGCAAATAAAGCTACCTTTGATGTGAACTCAACTGTGAGGTGTGTTGACCCCTTCAGTAAGAACACAGCTCTAAAGCAGAACAGCTCAAACAGAACATGACCCAGCAAAGGCCTCCCCTGGACAGAACTAGGGCTGCTGGAAATTGCTCCAAGTAAGATGGCATTTTAATTTAAGAGCTGTACCACAGCAGCCAAATGGAGAAGTGAGATGAAGCACATCTTCCAAAGTTTACTCTTGCTGCCTAACTAATAGTTCACAATGGTATTTACTTGGCAAGTATGCATGACATTTTTTCTTGGGAAGAGTGTGCACTGCGTGTGCACTGGAACAGCTGATCACCTGCTCATTAGCTGGCTCCCTGAGCAGGGAAAGGCCACCGAGGACAATGTCAGCACTCCCTAGCCACTCAGAGAAGGTGCTCCGCCTGGGCTGCGTCCTTCCCGCAGCTGGGTGACATTTAGCTGGTCTCTGGAAGCCACAGAGCTAGCAAGCACTTTGCTGTCAATCTCCCACCCCACATCTCTGGGGGTTTGCAAGAGCCCAGCTCACAGCAGCCAGCCCCTCAGCAGTCAGTAACCATCTCCCTCTCCTGCTTCTTTCCACAAAAAGAGCAGAGCTCCTTCACTTTGAGACTGGCCTCGCCTGGAACTGGCTTGGAGGAGGACAAAGTGACAGCACTGGCTGCTAGCAGAGAAGAATTTTCAAGTCCTTCTTGATAAAACAAGTTCTCCTAGCACATTTGAGCATTTATACAGTAATAAATATTTATGATTTTCATGTACAAGAACCAGCTGAAAAAAAAAACACGTGGAGACACACAACAAGAGAAAACACAAATGTTTCATAGATTAACTAGACAAATCCTTGCATCCTGCCTCGACTATAGCATCAGGTGCTTGACTCCCATAAACCAGCACAGCCACAAGAGTGACACTGGGGCTCTTCTGGTGTGCACGGTCCAAGGAGCCAGTCAATGAAGCACTGAGCAATACCATTCATCATAAAGCAAGGGTCTTTGGGAGCCCTATATGTGCACTTAGCACAGGGCTTCTGGCCTCAGACAGAAGCAGCACAGTCCATGCAGGCATCTGGCCCCAGCCCAGGCTGGCTGCTGCAGCAGCAGCACAAGACGTATTCTCCCCTCGGGCTATTTACTCACAGCTACAGATGTTGTCATAACAAAGAGCTAAAGACAAACGGACAGAAGGGGAGCAGTGTTGCAGCACAGACACTAAGGGCTCTATTCTTCAGCAAAGAGCCTCTGACTTCCCCACCCAGCCCTGCCATTCATTTGGAAAGCATCTGGGCTGGTGAAGCTTGCTTTCCTCTCTCGCGGGCCACAGATGAATGTAAGGGAACGTCACCTTTGCTGTTTGTTTCTGTGCTGAACTGAGCCCTTATAAATCCACAGAAAACCCAATTGTTTCAAATCGAGTGGCTAAAGCTCATGGCTGTATTGGGCAGTGCACAGGTTCACCTCCTGCTGACCTGCTCCACCAAGGAGCTGTGCTGGAAGAGCAGAGCTTTTCACCAGTGTCATCCGTACAGAACTAGATTGAAAAGCCTGGCTTCTCCCACAGAACCAGGGTGCGTTTCAGTGGCCCATTCTGCTGCCAGGCTGCCCAACACAGCAGCAGCAGCCCTGGCCCCAGTCTCTGTATCTCCCTTTGAAATGCCAGGAGATTGCTGCAGCAGGGGGTTTTTGCTGGGGTTTAGGACTCAAGAACACAGTGCTGGCTTTGTGAGCATTTCCCGATGGATTTAGAGTTTTTTGGAACTGTCTGGTGGTATTTCAGCTGCAAGTCGCTGACAGGATGCCTGCATAACGGTCAGAGGGGTGGAAACACCCAAAGCCAGCACTATGTATGTCAGAGGATTTGCAGCCGTGGTCAAAGCTCTGTAAAAACTGCTCAACACTGCTCTGAGTGTTTGGTCCTGTTCTCCACATGGCCAAGATGCATTGCCATGTCTTTAAAGCCCTGCATGTCTCATGCTATCAGTGACACAGGCAGTGATCGTGACATTATGTCTATTTAAGAAAGCCCCAGCCCCTCACCAAGCCCTGCCAGGCTCAGGGCACCTATGAACTCACACAGTCCCTTTGCATGCAATCGGTTGACTTGAAGCCTTGAACTGCAAGCCAGCTCTCCCCCAAGCACCAGACAAGCTAGAAGAGGGATTCTGTTTTTTAAACAGTTGCTTTTTTAAGCTTCTCATGCAAACTAAAGTTCAGAACCCTCACAACTGGTGGGAAAAGATATTATTGCCTGGAACCATGCCCAGAAAGACTCAAAGCTGAGCTTCCGACTCTGCTCAGAGGTGATGCCATCTAGTGCTTACAGACAGCAAACCCGGCCACTTCTGCAGCTGCATCAAGGACTTCTCCTGGGCAAAGACTTCAAGAGATATTCGGGGGCGGGGGGGGGGGAAAGCAGTCCCCAGATTATCAAACAAAGTAACTCACAGCGCTTTTTCTGGCAGAATATTTCCATTCCCCTTGCCCCGCACTGACTCACAGCCCATCGACATGCCTTAATGCTTTAACTCTTAACGGAGCAGCGTCCCATCCCACAGGCACACACTGCTGGTCCTGAAGGGACTGTAAGAGTCTTTTCTAAGAGCAAATGAGATTACTTCATAAAAAAAGCACAGCGAACCAAACAATTTCTCTGAAGGAAGAAGGATGAGAATGAACTTTGAAATAACCAGCAAGAATGGTTTTGTGGGTAGTGTTTCCCTAAAGAAAAAAAGTCTCTTACAGGGAAGGTGGTAGGAGCTTAATCTCAAAAATTTGAGGTCACTGAGGACTTTCACCTCAGTTTCCTGCTGTTTACATCTATGATCCAGAAAGCCAAAGCCAGGTAAGTTTTGCTCTATTTCTCACTAGCAATCTCAGATCAAGAGACACAAGTCTGACTGTTCTTCACCGTGGGATGCTATTTCCTAACCCCAGCCCCATTTCCCACCCCTCCTCAGCACCCAAAGACAGGCGCCTCTCAGGCAGCACCCAGCCTGGGCACTGCTTTGGTAGCAGAACAGGGATTTGCCTTTCCACGCCAAACCTAAAGCAAACATGCAAAATTACTGCAGACACCCATCACCATAAAACAAAGCCGTAAGTAGAGGTCTTTACACTTGCAGACCGGGTAATTTGATCGAGGAGTGCTCCCGTTTCCGGGCTCCCAGCTTCGAGAGCGTTTTCATTTCCTTGTGCACATTGCCACCTTGTGGTCTTCCTCTCAGTTTCCAAAACAGGAGGTGCAGCTAGAGCACATGTGAAGTTATTTGGAAATATTTTCACTTGCTAGATCACAACCTGCAGCTAGAGAAGTAACAGGCTGGTGAAATAACACTGCACATAGCTACGCAGTTTAGAGCAAGCTTTATCAGACTTTAATTCTATAGCAGCATTTTTCCTGGTTCCAGTTGATACCATCTTGACATTTTGGTGGTAAAGGACATCAGGGAACTGAGGAATTTTGTACATGGGTTATTTACAAAAGCAGTAACCGCATTTTTTACATTTCTCTTCTTTCCCTGCTAATTACCATTTAAGTTAAACAGGTATGTTAGCTGTGTAATTATTTGTTTGCATATGAGGTTGACATTGGTTTACAGAGTACAGGCAACCATGTAATTCCTCTGTAGCTACATGGCAATTATTGCGCTATTATAGAGTAATTAAACATTCAAATAAACGCTAAATGAAGGATTCTGTATGGGAGCTGCCAGCAACCGTAGGGCATAAAACCAAATAGTAATTCAAATTATAGTGTACTATAGTGGTACCAGCCAAAGCAGGTAGTTAAGAGTCTGTCATCTTTTACACTACATGATTTTTGTAGCTTTTCTGGCTGCACAAGTGTCTGGCCTAATGACCAAGGAGAGATCTAATTTTGCAAATTCTGTGTGGGTTAATCATTTTGCTAGCCAGTTATCCCTCTCCTTTTCCTAAGGACAGAAGCAAATACATTGTTTATACTAAAACCGGTACAAACACTGCAGAACAGTGTTCTTCAGAAGACCTTTCAGAGTGGAGGTCCCAGCCCTCCACAAAGCAAAGCCAGAACCACTGCTGCCACCCAAGCAGGGATGTGGCAGCCCTGTGTCATGGCCAAGATCCCCCACCAGCACCAGACCAAGGACAGGCTCCTCAAACCATGTCCCAGCAGCACTGTAGTTACCAGGTCACAGCTGTGTTTAGCTGGGTACACTAACATTAAATCTATTCTACACTCATGTTTTATTTCATCTAGTTCCAGCTTACACATCGCAAAATTCCCATATTCCTTCTAACATTGGAAGCTAGCAGAGGGCTGCTTTTGACACTTGAACTTCACACATAGAAGTTAGAGCCACATCCTACCCCTTCAGCAACACATGCTTGTTAATGCTGCAGAAGCAGCATCATCCGGCTTTGCCCAAGCTTGCTTAAGAGACAAACCTGAACATTAACATACTCACATCCAACTGTTAGTTAACTGCCCTAAACAAAGCCCAAGCACAGTGCTCTGTTACAGGTCAAACTATTAAAACCAACATTTAAGCCCATGAAGTGAGACCTTAGGACAGTATGCATCATGTATAAGGATAGCACCTGACCAAACTCAAAACTCAGATTTCCACCCCCCCACCCCCTAAGACTTTCCCCATAATTTTTACTACTTTGATGCTGCAGTGGAGGCTGTCAATAAGGAAATGTATCTCTTGAGGAGCAGCCTAGATATTGATGTTCCTGCCGATGCCATAAGTTATCCCTGAGATAAAGCCCCTAGATAGAGCCCAGCATGTCCCTGTAGCACCCCACAGCCCTCCTGACTCCTTCTCCAGCAGCACAGCCACACGAACACGCATTTGCCACAGGCACATTTCAAGCTGCTCAGTCTCTCTAGGCAAACATCAGGCTACAGAAAGGGAACTCTTGGACAGATTTCAGTCAACCCCATACAGTCTGGTCTAGGTCACCCTACTTTAGCAGACAACAGTTCACTAGATGACCTCTAGAGGTCTCTTCGAACCCCTACCCACCCTGTGCGACTCTGTGATTGCTGCTGATGGAGGCAACTTAAACACCCCCAGGCTCCTCCCTAAAGATCTTCAGGCACCTGAGTCTTAGATTTCAGGAAATTGCTGCACTGAGAGCTGAACTATAGCGCATCCTGTAGCATAAAGCATCTCTCTGGTTGAAATATCGTGGCTCATCATAACATTGAACTTGACGCAGAGGGGAATTTCTGTACTGTATTTAAGCAGAGATCCTATTGCTGCAGAGTAATGTTTAAGCACAATCTATCCCTTTTGCACAAGCTTCTCTAAAATTTTGTGTGTGGAAGTGGAAGTTTGCACCGAAGCCTGGCTAAGAAGGACCTACACCATTACTATCCTTTCCTACACAGTGCAGTAAAACTGTGGAGGGAAGTATTGGAGACCTCTGCTCTGTCACATTCATTGACAGGAATACCTGCCCCAAAACAGCAGTCCACTCCATTTACCTAGTAACTTCAACTGCAAAAGCATTTCTGTTATGCCCTGGCTCCTTATGATGACTGGACTTTTACTCTAGTTCAAGATGTACAAAATAAGTGATTTGGGGTATTATTTGTGGCAAAAGCATTTCTCATGACTATTTAACACTCATACCCAGCACTTTTCCAGACATGGATCTTAACATTTGACAAAACCAGACAAATACCATTAAGGCAAAGGACATACTGTAGGTCATTTAAGACTGATACCAGAATACAGCAGTCTCCATGTCTTCCCTGGTCTCCTCCTGCAGGCACTCTACTCAGGCTCAATTCCGTGTCAGCTGCAGTCAGAGGGAAGCTGCCTCCATCTCAGGGGAAGCTGAATCAGGGCACAGATTAACAAAAGTCATTTTACTTGCACTGCCTGTGAGGCCAGCAAGTATCTGTTCTTGATAACAGTTGTCCTTCTGATCACATGCTGCACTTGCCGAAGTGCACACACCTCTTTAAACCTTGTGAAGAAAACTCCCCCTGCATATTTGTAGAGGGGGAATAACCTTCCTAGTGACCAACAAATAAACAGATTTGGTTTGCCCATGGACAGATGCATACCAAGACTTTGCTGACCCTTGTTTCCCTTCCTCTGTTTACCAAGAAGTCCTTGTGATGCTGGGAAGATGTGTACTTTTAAAAATATGATTTTATTGCCTTTAATATATATGTTTGTTAAGGCAGCAGTAATAATCACAGCTACTGTTAGCCTTTTCTTCCTCCACCCCTCACTTAGCAACCAGTTTGAGTATTGTCAGCATCATTCTTGGCTTGCCAAGGGAACTATTTCTGTTCCTCGAATTTAATTTCCTAGCAGTTTAATTTATACTCTGTTGCTTTCCAGTTGTCATGAAAACCATCCTTTCCCTGCTAATGACAAAGTTCACTGCAATTTCAGCAGCTGTTGAGGGGCTGATGCACTTCCTCCAGCCCTGGGACCAACCTCACATTTTGTGAAGGCTACTTGTAAACATAGACACCAGAAAAAAAGAAATAGCATCTTTCCAGATTTTATTCATTGGCATCTTAGAAGAGGCTTCTGAGGAGAAGGGAATTTTTCTACCTCTACACTGAAGATAAACCCACAGCAATGAGGTGGAAACTCCCTGCAGAGGGAGCATGCTCACCATCCCATCACACCCAGGACACTTTAGTCATCCAGACATGAAGAAAAATAGAGCCTTTCAGATAAAGGCCAGCATCTATCCTCTAACGCACTTGCTGTGCCTTGCCAACCCTGCCAAGGTACCTCCCTCTGTGAAGGAGAATTAAATGGAATTTATGACCTGGGGAGACAGATTTCTTTATGCAACATCACTAGCACAAAGCATGCCTGCAGATGTGTCCCAGCATAAGGAATCTGGAAATTACTTCCTCACACTGCTGAACTTGTCTAAAATATTAGTCAGGTAGTGCTGGAAACAAGAACATCAGGACAAGGGATTCCAGAGGTCAGGCCATCTTATCAGCCCTCTGAGAATCATGCACCAGAACATGCTGATTCACTTGGATTCGCACCAGAAAAGAGCAAGGTCCCTCAAGACAGAGAATTATTTTATATCTTACACCCCACTGGTGCAAGTAACCTTGGTCAGTTTAGAGACCTCTCACCAAGCCTCACCCCACTGCAGGTACAGGTGAGGTTCACCTGTATTGTGGTCTCCAGAGCTCATGGCACTTTGCTCCCAGATATGACAAGGCACCACCACCACTGATGCCAAGTGGGTGTCAAAAGGATTTATACCTTTCCAGCTGCCCGAAGAGAAGGAAAACCTCTGTAACATGAGCCCAAACCCTCAGCACAAGCCACACACAAGCACTCAGCCAGTACTGCCAAGGGGAACACTTAGAACATGGCTGTACAAACACCTGTGTTCTGGACCGACTTTTAAACCCCACAACACCACCTCCAAAATGTTCCTAAGGAGCTCACGAGGGCCTTCTCAAGTCAGCCTTCACCTCTCTGGTGCTCCAGGGTGCTTTAGGACAACTCAAAGTAGCAAAATACACCTGTGCATGCGCTATGAGTAAATTACAGGGGGGTTACTACAGCGCTAAGGGTCATTTTTCCTCCCAGCCTCCTTAGCCAGCACACTCCAGGAGGGATACGGGGCTCGCCTGAGGGCAACCCCATCCCATTGGGGTTAGCAGCACCAGTGAGCAAGGGGCTGTTTGTAAATACACAGAGTTCATGCACAAGAGAAGAGAGAACACTGACCCTTGCCCAAAATGGGCCAGAACCCATCCAAAGGGGTGAGCCAGATCCAGGGGAGCAAGCAGCTGGCACAGCCCAAGGGCCAAGAGAGGAGCTACCTGCAGCACAGGTCTAAAATCCAGTCAGGAGAAGTGGAGAGACCAGCAGCAGTGCTAAGCACAGGGCCACCCCCAGCACAACTCACATAAAAAAAAAAGGAAAGGGGAGGCTGTCCCTGAATTTAAATGGAGCTCCTAAACCAATAGGCAGGGGCTGTGTGAGTGGAGGCCCAGGTGATGCTCCTCAGGACCATTCAGGTTTATTGGTGCCTGCTGGGATCCACTGTCTCCTGTCACTCTAGCTTCTGAAAACTTCTGCTTCCTCTCCATGCAACACAACGTGCTGATGAAGCTGCTGGAGGGGAAGATGGGAATGTGGCCTTTGCCCTAAAGCAGAGCTTTCCCTAGAATAGGTGTAGATGGGAAGTATATGTTAATAATTTGTCAAGCGCTGGACTGAAATTGTGGATAAGAATCATGCTTTTTGTGTAGAAAATTGAAAATGAAATAGCGTCTAAAACTGTAGCTATTACACAGCACATTATCTTGAAGGGCTTTGGTATAATTTAGATAAAACACCATATCTCTTATTTCAGAAATGTCAACATCATTCTAAACGTACATGTGCTTTTCTACCAGCTTCCTGTGAAGACTTGCAACTCTACAAGCCTCCTCCTCTTGCTCTCTCCATTTTCTTTTTAAATTGGCAAATGAGTATTCAATCTTTCAACATTTCAGGTACATTTTTATATGTGGGAAAAGTGCATGTTCAGAGATGCCCCTGAATGGCTCCATTATCTGTGTTATCAGCTGCGACACGACCAGAAGTAAAATCTATGCATATGGATGAAAAAAAAAAAACAAACCACAAACCGAGCTCCAGAACAAAGATGAAACATTTCCCTTCCCTCCTGCACTCTTCTTATTCATGCTGCATTTCATCCCTACTGCTCTGTACATGCTGCACTGGTGAGGTGGGGTGTGAATGAGCACAGGGTGCTCAGCACTAGTCTGAAATGAGAAACCCTCCCAAAAAACTACAGCACAGGCAGGCAATGTGACTGAATGAACCAGATGGGAAGGGTCTGCACCACAAGAACCCCCGCAGTGAGGTGCCTCCTGTCAGAGCTGTCTCTTCACTTTGCACTGGGCTTCTGGCTGGGTTCAGCACATCCCTAAGGATGGTCCATGCATGTCTGGGCTATAAGGCAACCCAGGGTCTGAGCCTGGGACTCCAGCAGGGAGCAGAACATGTAGGAGTTTGGCACCACAGCCCCCTTAAACCTTTAGCCCCCAGCACACCCAAAATCATGTTGAGAACTAGAGACAACTGTTCCTTGATAGTAACTGCAGCAGTGTGGATTGGTTGGGGCTCTGGTGGCTCTAGTTGAGCAGGGGTTGGATTAGATGGTCTCCAGAGGCACCTGCCAACATCAACCCCTGTCTGGGTTTCTGTTTCATTGTTAGCTCATAGGAAAATCTGTACAATTAACATGGATTTTATCCACGTCTTGCCATCTCCAACCTCAGATCAGGTTTCAGGAGTGTTTCAGACCCCTCGCTAATTGCCCTCCAATGGTTTTGTACCGTTCTGTTGGGAGAAAAAGCTTTGTCACAATGAGAAGGGGAAGATGGGGTGTTGGCACAAAATACCATGGGGATGTGCTTCCTAAGCCCTCAGCTTAGCCTTCAGCGGTCCTCCATATTGGGAGACTTTCTTGAGGCCTTTCAGTACTTCAAAGGACCTGTGAAAGATGGGGACAGACTTTGTAGCAGGACCTGTTGTGACAGGACAAGGGGTGATGGTTTTAAACTAAAAGAGGGAGATATAGACCAGAGAGAAGGAAGAAATTTTTGATGCTGAGGGTGGTGAGACCCTGGCCCAGATTTCCCAGAGGTGGTTGATGCCCCATCCCTGGAATCATTCCAGGTGAGGTTGGATGGAGCTCTGAGCAACCTGCTGTAGTTGCAGATGTCCCTGCTTACTGCAGAGAGGTTGGACTAGATGACCTTGAAAGGTGCCTTCCCACCCAAACCACTCTATGATGAACCATTGCCATTTCCCAATTCCAAAGTGCCATTGACAGCTCTGGGCACCAAGAGGCCATCACCACAAGAAGATGTGGCCATTCAAGCTGCTGCACACCAGTGGTCCTGGTGAGTGAGTATGGCGTGGTGCTGGTGGGAAGAGCAAAGCACCCAGTGTGCACCGTGGTGGACAAGGACAGACCCTAGCCATCCCCAGTTTGTAACAGCACCTTGCTGCATGTCCAGCATCCCCATTTTCATCTTCCCTGCCCCCCAGCCCTCACTTTTCTCCTCTTTATTTCAACTTGGCTTATTGTGCCTGTTTGCCAGGTCACCTCAAGTGGAGTCACAGGCAGGGACCCCAGGGCACAGGAAGAGAGCAGCCATCGACACTGCTGCCTTTCATACCTGCTTTGGTGCCACTCATGTCTCCAGCGTGACTGAAAACCACAGGAGCTCGCTAGGCTCCTGTGCCATCCCCACATACATGGCAGCAGCTTCTGCTCACCCCTCCCGCCTACACAAATGGAATCCAGCACAGGGAATGTTTACAGCAATGCAAGTCTGCAGCTGCAATTCTCAAGTTCATTAACAGTGTCCCTGCAAAGATAACGTTTTTTAATTGGGGCCCTAATTAGCAATGAATTCTCATTATTTTTCATTGAAATCCCCAAGCAGCTTTGGCACATTCTCTTTGTTCTTTTGAAATTGGGGAAGTGGAGAAGCCTAAGGGAGATAAAGCAGACAGCTGATGATATGCTGGGGGTGGTGGTGTTGTTGTGTTCCCCGCCATTCCTTCAGTTTAATACATTTCACAGCAATTTTACCTACTATTTATGATTTGAAAAAATAAGCATTTCCACAAAGAAACATTAACTTCATCATAGTTGATTGCTACTCTCTATCCTACCCAAAAAGATGTGTCACTAGGGCAAGACACACCCTGTAATAAGGCTGGGATCTTTCTTCACTTGGGCAAAATCTCCACTGGCTTCAAGAGGAGCTTGACAAGTGTGGGGGCACAAATCCAGGAACTGGCAATGAGAAAAGCCTGCCTGAGAAGCAGCCAAACAGGGCCCCTACTTCCAGCATGGTGGCTCCGAACAGGGAAATGTAAATCAGATGGAGACATTTGCCAAAACCTTCATTAACACCAATAAGGTCAGGCCTTGGGGTGAGCATCTGGTGCCGGGAGCCAACCTTGGCATCTTGTTGTTGTTTCATGTGAGCTGCAAGGACTGGCGGCCAGCGAAAGCTGAGGCACAAGCTATGCCTACAGCAACAGGCGAGGAGCTTGGAAGCACTGGGGGCATCCAGCTCTTCCCAGTGATGAAAGCTCTTCTGCAGAGGTTCAGCTTCCCAGCCAGAGCAGCCAGGACCCAGGGCCATGCCAGCTGCTGGAAGAGAGCAGAGGCTGAATCATTAGAGAGGGGCTTCCCTACAGCCCTTGGGGGTATGGGATCTCCTAAAAAGCATCCAAGCCTTGGCTTGACCTATTAGAATGAGCGTCTGAATGCAGCAGGGTGCAAGGCAGCAGAAGGGCATCTTCATGTCTCCTCAGAGTGAATGTCTGGCCTGGCTGATGATCCCTCAGGATTCACCACATCTTTTGATGGCTGTATTGCAAGCAACTACCATCTACATTCCTACGGCTGTACTGGCCTCTCTAACTGTACAGACACAGCTCTGGGAGACTGAGCTGTGCCTCACTCCTGAGTAATCCCCCACATTTACTAGGCTGTGCTTACCTGACCCTCACTCTGCTACTTCTTCAAGAGATGAAAAGAGTGAAAAGGAGCCCTTCCAGCAAGTATAAATGTAATTTTTCCTTGGTTTTGGCCCCCTTTCATGGCCTGAGTGCCTAGGAAGAGACAAGAATCAACCCTGGTAAAGTTAATCAGCTTTGTTGCAGCCAACAAGCAACTAATGAAAGAAAAAAAGATTTTTTTTTCCTGACAGAAGAATGCCACAATGCCCCGCCGAAGTTCTCCATCAATAAACAGGTGACCTACAGCCATTCCAGTAAGAAACGGACTCGGCACTGGAACAGAGGAGTCCAGCTATTTGACTGCACCAGTACCTGCTCCAAAACCAGAACTGCTTTGGGCTCTTGGTAAATTTGGGGATGTTTTTTTCTGAGGGATGGATAATCATCACATTGTTTCCACAGTCCTTCTACAAATTATTTTGATAATAAAGGACCTCCTGTGACATTAAGTACATTTTAATTACAACATTGTCTGTAATGCATATATCTAATTGCAAATAATTATTTTATCACATTTTGTCTGTATGCCTGTTATATGCCTCAGATATTATCTTCTGACTCAGTGGTACAGGTTAATTAAAATTTCTCTTTTAATATCGTTTCAAAGCTAACCACATAATTTCATCTGAACACCAGCTGCATTGGTAAAAATAATTTTTTATTATTTTTTGTCATGCTTATCCATAGAGGAAAACCTGAGCCATTTCTGAAGGCTGTAATTACTGAACTGCTCTCTGCAGTAATTTATTTGCAGAAGAAGAAAAGAAGGAAGAATCTGTCTAACATTGGTGACCAGCAGTTGCTTTGTGTGTTTTCTGGTTTATTTTGAAGGCCTTTTTGTTCTCTTCCTTACGTACGAGAGAATTCAAGATCTTGGCTTCAGAAGGAGAATTTAATAAGTTGCATAAGCATTGATGAAGTCTGTTTTGTCAGTGTAAATGGTGCCCAGGGTTAAGACAAACTGCCTGGTCAGTCTTGATGTTAACAGAGCTCAGCTTAAGGGTTATCCCAGTCAACTGTTTCCTTCCTCATTTATCGTTCAAAGAGCAAGCACAGGGTGAAAGAAAGTGAAAATATCCACATACTGTTCAGTCAAAAAAAGAGAGCTTAGGTAAAATAATTGGCAATATAAAAACCCAAACAAGAAAGCTGAGCAGAGGACCAAAAAAAAAAAAAAAAAAGAAGACTCCTCTTTCATATGGCAGAACACTTCATCTCTAACTGGTACTGGTAAAAATGACCTTTGCTTCTTACTCTCTATGCATTGTTTCTTAGGAGCAGAGGTATTTCTGTAAGCCTGGCCATCAGCATCTCCCTGCTACTTCAGATCGCAGTGCTGACATGTTCTGCCTGTCTGCTCTGTCAGTTCCAAGGCAGATAGAGGGGCTAAGGCCATCAGGGAGAAGGTTGACGTGTCCCCCAGAGCCAGGACACAGCCAGGCAGCCCAAGGAGGGGATCAGGGGCTCCCGGTACCTCTGCTGATGCAATGCTGGATGGGCAGAGGTGAACACTGCCAGGAGGAAATTGCTGGAGCTCTACGAGACCGTAAGTGACCTTTCCTCTTGGAGAGGGTGAAGTAAACAACACTTATCTTGGATTTAGTGCTGTTGAGACAAGCAGCACTTTATCTCTGCACCACCGCACACGGAGCAGAGAAGCAGAGCAGTGGTTTCCCTGCTCTTACAGCGTGAGCCAGTTCTGCTCTCTTAGTCCAGTCTCGCGTTGAGCTGTAACACCTCCTCATGGAAAGATCTTGGCCAGGGCACTAGGTCACAGGCTTGCACAACCTGCCATGAACCTCTGCACACAATTCAACCTTTTGCAAGCATAGCTTGATCTCTCATTGGGGGTTGATATTTTTACTCCATGAAATTTCCTCATCCTCCTTGCCATTTCCTTTCAAAAGGCATCAAGGGACATGCAATCCATGTTCCTTCTATTTTGGATTTTTTTTTTCCATCCACAGACATAATTTCTTCTCTTTCCCTCTATACACAGTTTGCAATTCTGGCAGAAGGAAATCTGATGTCTGTTTTTGACAGTGGTTTTTTTTTCTGTTATTTTTACTATGTGAATGGTATTTTAATGCCTCATATGCTGCAACAATTACAAATTTTCCATCAGATTTTTCTGCCCAGCACCCAGAAGCTCCATTCCCTTTTACTGACAGATTTCCAGGGTTAGGAACTTCTGAAAACCCAGTTCCCAGGCGCTGCTCCTCTTGGGGACACTCCTGCTCCCAGCTTTACATGGGGTTTATTTCAGCACAGGTTATTTTAGCACTATCACCCTGTTGTTAGTCCCCAGCCCATACACCAGCACAGTCCTGTGTGTTGCAGCACAGACCACTTCCAGCTCAAACTGGAATTAAATCCTCCAAGGTGGATATACTTGTGTGTGCCAAAGAGGCCTGTCTGCTTTTCCTTAAGTAAATACTCAACTCCTATGAAGTAAGGATGAAATAAGTAACTCATGCTGAATAATTAACCATTTTTAGAAGACTGCAGGTGTACTGCACTCATCTGAGAAGTCAACACACCTTTTTTCAGGACACATCCTCAGCAGATGCCACCGACCTTTGAACTGTTGTTCCCCACCTGCCTGATAACTGGGTGGACACTGGTCACATCTCTCCCAGCTTCCCTTGTACTGCTGGCCTCTCCATCACAGCTGAGTTATTCATGAATTCATCTGCAATGGGACAGGAAAACACCCTTTGGTAAGAAATGCAAATGAGAGTCACTGAGGGAGATCCTCAGCAAGCGTAAACAAATCAGGCACCTTTGCTTTTATAAACTCTGTGAAACTCCAAGCCTTTGCAGGGGCAGATCCGTGGCAAGTGGTTTGCAGGACCCAGACTAGGGAGAAGTCAGGCATCTATCAGAAGTTAAGCACTAACCGTACGGCTTTGCGTCTAAAGCAGGAGCTTGCAGGGGGGAGGGATCCATGCCTGCATATGCTATAGGAACGCTGTTAAGAAAATAAACCCTTCAAACTCAGAGCCAGCTGGAAAAACCTTTTACACACACTCAGTCCTATCCAGCCTGTGAGAGCAGAGTTTCGTTTCCACAGGCAGCATGCTGACACAGCACCAACACTCTGCCAACTACGCGGCACTGCACCTACACTGGGAAGCATTAAGTGAATTGATACAAGTTCAGGAATAAGAAACTCTTGCGCCTTAACGGATGCGTCAGATCAAGGGTATGCAACAGGATACAAAGAATAACTTTCCAAATGCAATTTGAAACATTTGGTTTGTAAGACAAATAACCAGTACTGGTATCCTGTGATAAGGAAATTACCATCTTGCCTGCATGTTATTTAGGAGGCAAGTCTCTTTGATGTACTCTTTCCCTACCTTTTTTTCCGGGCTCATTGTAAAGTGTTATATTGACACAAGTAAGCAGAGAAGTTCCGTAATTTAATCTCTGTCATTAAAATTTCAGACTCAACAGGAAAAGTAGCCCTGCCTGTTCATCAAGTCCAGTGAAATTCAGGTGGCCAGATTTAGAGCTGCAGCAGCAGGTTTCACATTTCCAGACTGCAGTAAGCAGCCATGTTCCTCACCAGCGCCCACCTTTGCTTACAGCAGGTAAGAAAACAGGACAGAGATTCCATCCTTCTGGGACTAAGGAGCTTAATGTGCTAGAAGCACAGAAACACAGGCGAGATGTTGCTCCTCCTGGCCCACTGAAGCCAAATCATTAAAGCAAATGAGGCACATCCTGGTTTTTTATTGCTGTGACTGTGGCTCTTTTTGATATGTTTTATTATATGCTATGGTCAGTTGCTGCTCTCTGACCATGGAAA
The DNA here is from genome assembly GCA_024611175.1 of Megaceryle torquata. NCBI lineage: Eukaryota > Metazoa > Chordata > Aves > Coraciiformes > Cerylidae > Megaceryle > Megaceryle torquata. The sequence goes on from JANIJG010020685.1 coordinate 16,088, forward strand.
GGTGATTTGTGTCACCTTTCCAATGTGACATCAGGTGGACCTGCAGCTTTTGTGTCTCGGAGAACTTCAGAAAGCCTTTAACTTTCCAAGGCAAGGCTCTCCAGGGACAGTGCTACTCAGCATCCTCCCCTTCATGCCATCTGCGCCCCAGTGACTCGCTCCAGCACCAAATGTGCTGGGGACATGTCCTACTGCTGCTTGGTGGGCTCCTGTTAGCTAAGGGCAGCTGGCAGCCCAGAAGCGAGGGCAGAAAACATGACTGAAGACCAATAGTGAGCCCTTTGCTTCTGTTCCTCTTCCCCATGCATCCCTCACAGTGTCCCAGAGGTGTCAAAGGCAGGCACCGAGCACCTGCTGCAAGGAGCAGCAGGAACAAAATCCCAACATCCCAAAGTCACAAAATAATCCCAGAATCCCAGCATGGTAAATGTTGGAAGTGACCTCTGGAGATCATCTCATCCAACGCCCCTGCTTCAGCATGAGCCATGCATTCAGGGAGAGCATGCCTGCCTGGAGCATAAATGCGTATTAATAATTTAGGCTATTCTATTTTAGACTGGAAATGTGCTGCCCCTTACCCATACTGCTGATAGATAGGAACGGGTGCCTGAAATAGTCCCAGCTCTAAAAGCTCTCTACAGCACCCCAACTGCACACACCAGGAGGGGCTGTGGCTTGCAGGCAGGCTCTCCTCCCCAGGGAATTCCTTCAGTTCTGTGATAAGTGATTACTGCTTTGTGCCCTTAAATGACTGCTTTATATAGATTTTACTTCAGATCCTGAAAGCTGAATGACCAAATCTCTTTCAGGAAATTATTCCACCTCAACCATCAACGCTCGGAAATGCATCATCTGATTTTCTGGGAAATCGCAACTGTTAACATTGTTAGAAAACACAAGTCATGGGATTCTACAAGCGGTTCCCCCCCTCAGGCTGAAATCATTGCTGCAAGTTTACTGCAATTTCTGGTTTGTGTTATGCTACATCAGCTCATAAATGCAGTTATATTTTATGATGTTTTAACGAATAGGTTGAAGGTCAGTTGCATATAAATCTGATATATTAATTTGGATTCATTGGCTTACCTAAAACTCAGGAGAACCTGTTAAATGGGTTCTCATCTTGCTGCTATACCGACTTCTTGCTCTTCATAAAAGGAATTTTACACCATGAAGAAAAGCCAATATGTGGTGATGCATTTACACGCGCAACAAAGTACGGTCTCATGTTATATGACACGTGGCATGCAGAAGAAAATGGTAGTTAGAACAGCCATGGTTTATGGTTCAGTTTTGTACCATGATGATTCAGCTAATGCCAAGATTTACCAAAAAAATAAACAGGAAAACAGTCAGAAATCTTTAGAGTAACTTCCATTTTTAAAAGCTTTTACTAGACTATGTATTTCCAAGTAATGTGCACTTTGAAAACCAGAAGAAACTTTTGAGAAGCAGAGTCTCTCATGACACCTCATATGGAAGCATCTTAATTTCCAGGAGCTTTGAAGTTGTTCTCATCACAGCCAAGTCACCAAAACCCCCGTGAGAACAGGAATCCACTGAATTCTGTCCAGTTTTGGCCCTTTACCAGCCTGAACAGACAGTGGTGATCCAGAGGTCAGATTTAGTCCTCATTTAAGCAGCAAGCACATTAACACTTTAACTGCAATGGAAGTGGGGTTGAATTTGGTCTGTGTGCCCTGTCCTGGGATTTCCAATGCTGCTGGAGTCAAGAAGGTGTTCTTCAAGCCTCTTCTGGTTGCTTACAGATGGATATCACAACATGTTCCCTCACCAGTGTCAACCCTCCAACCTCCAGATAGGAATGTCCTGCCCCACAGTGCATTAACTCTACATCACCTATGTAACAACATCAGGGGCAATTTTCCATCTTTGCAGCTCCCTGATGCACAAGAATCACGTTCAAATAATCTTAATTCCCTGATTAAAGCACATAAGTTTAAACCAACCAACCAAACAACAAAAACATCCACTCTCATTATGCTAATGTGAAATGGTGCTGCCACACTGAGCTCTTCACGTGACCACATTTTCCGGGACCTGACAGGGAGAGAAAGAACTGTGCTGCCATTCAAGCTGTGACATCAAGATTCTGGGGAGCTTTCCATAAGCAGAATTTCTGTCTGACTTTAAAACACCATGAGCCCAAAGCTATGCAGTTAGGTGCTGAGCACCAGAATGCTTTCCTTGTTGTCACAAAAGTCATTAGACATTAGAGCAGCTACATACTCACAAATGCTTCATCTGCAACAACAATTTTTTTTTTTAAAACAAAGGACAAGAACATGGAATCAGAGAATCATTCAAGTTGAAAAAGATATTTAATATCGTCAGATCCAAACATTAAACATGGAACTATCAGAAACTGCCAGAAGATTCCAAATCAATTAAAATAAAAGGGAAAAAAAAAATTAAAAAAGTGAGCCAAGATTTCAGCCTTGTGCGTCCTCAGCCACCTGCATATATCGATCTGTAGCAATGAAAGGGAAAAGCTGGAGTGACCCAACTGGCTCTGCTCAGGAGGCTGCAGACACTCCATTTGCAACACGTGACCACAAATTCTAGACAACTATTGGAGATTTATTAAGTTTTCTAGAATGAGACATTATGTAACAGTGTTATGAGAAGAATATGCACCAAGAATTACTGTAAACCCTCAATGGGCTCCAAAACAATAGTCTAGTAGAGGACAATAAATTCTCCATGCCTGACTCCAAGGTCATGCATTCAAACTTTTTTGTGTAAGGAAAAGGATTTTTTTAAAACAACAACGTAGCATCTCAGCACTATCTGTCTTCCTGTGACTCCAGGAAGTGAACTTTTTATGAGCAGCAGGAATACCACCAGGTTTGGTGGCTCTACAGGGCAGCGCTGAACCACAGCCAGTCTTTGCTCTCTGCCTTTCAGAATCCAGCTATGCCAGAGTCACAACCACCGCATCGTGCCACCAGCCACCCCTTGCCACCGCAAACTCCTGCCACTTGCTGGTTTATGTCTTTATTTTGCCAGGTTAATTTTCACCCAGAGCTCACTTGCCACATGGGTGGTGTCCCCCCAGACAAGAGCTGGGACAGTCCTTTCACTAGTGGGACATGTTTAGGGCTTGTTGACATGTTGCTTTGGTGACCCCAGCTCTTTGTGGAAAAATGATCCCGGAGAGGCCTCAGAGGAAGTGAGATGAGGCAGTGATAATTTTCCGGTCCTAACAATAGTAATTCTTCTGACATCTTATTTTCCTACAATGATTAATGGCTGAAAAAATAAATTCTATAAATACATGACATGTAAATGAATTTGTAAGTAATTTTGTTAAAAACTAAGAAGTTTATGTGCAATCTATGCATCCTAAACACATTGTTTTCTTTTTTAGGACCTCATCTTACCATGGAAATTATTAAAATTTACTTTTCTCCCCTGGATGAGAGGATATGAAGGCCTTTAACTGAAACCCTGCTGGTTTCTAATTCTGAGGCAAATCCTGCTTTTGTTCTGTAACTCTGAATCTGCTCAGTGTTCTACCTCCCCTGTGCATCACGTGAGTAAATTCAGCACTTACTCACACAGTACATAAACACAGAACACATTTTCAGTGTGAGCCGCTATTCAAAACCTGAAGGTTGCCCATCAAGCCCAAGCATAGCCGGCTGCTGATTCCCAGCGGCGTGTCCATTCCAAACACACTAGCACCACCCTGTCCCTGGGCTCACAAAGTTCCCCAGCCCCACTGCACCTCCCCGGAAACCCCATCCCGGGCCATCGCTGTCCCAAGCCCTGCACAAAGCTGGACTCTCCACCCAGCGTGGACTTGGCACTGCTGCCTTTGGTGGTATCACTGAACACAGCCAGTGCTGTGGGAGGGGTGTGGCCTCAGTGCCTGGAGAGAAATCATAGAACCACACCTTCACATAGGTTGGAAGAGACCATCAAGCCCAACATTAACTCAGCACTGGCAGGGCACCACTAAACCATGTCCCTCAGCACCACATCCCCATGGCTTTGAAAACTCTCCAGGGATGGAGACTCCACCACTGCCCTGGGCAGCCTGTGACAGGCCTTGGCAGACCTTGTGGGGAAAAAATTGTTCCTCAGATCCAACCTAAACCTCCCCTTGTGCAACCTGAGCCCAGTTCCTCTTGTACTGCTGCTTCCTCCTTGAAAGAAGAGACTGACCCTACCTGGCTCCAACCTCCTGTCAGGGAGCTGTGGAGAGCAAGAAGATCTCCCCTGAGTCTCCTTTTTTCCAGGCTGAACAACCCCAGGTCCCTCAGCTGCTCCTCGTCAGATTTGTGCTCTAGACCCTTCCCCGGCTTCGCTGTCCTTCTCTGTACACGCTCCAGCCCCTCAGTGTCCTTCTGGGAGTGAAGGGCCCAAAACTGGACCCAGGATTCGAGGTGCAGCCTCCCCAGTGCCCAGTCCAGGGGGACGATCCCTGCCCAGTCCTGCTGGCCACACTATTTCTGACACATATCAGGATGCTGGTGGCCTTCTTGGCCACCTGGGCACACGCTAGCTCATCTACAGCCAGCTGCGGACCGGCCCCTCCAGCCGCTGGGTGCTAAGCCAGAGCTCCCCAGTCAGTGTATACGCTTAGCGAAGAGGCCGCGGTGGCCGACGTCAGCGCGACGGGAGTGACGTCAAAGTCGGCAGCGCCTCGCGGGGCCCGCCGGGAACTGTAGTCCTTCCGCGCGGCCAGCGCCGCGCCTGCGCAGGGAGGCGGCCGGGCGGGCGGGGGGCGGTCAGCCGTCAGCCCGCGGCGGCGGCGGCGGTGGTAGCGGCGGGGCCCTCACGGCACGCCCACCCGTGAGGCGGCGGTGGCGGAGGAGGGCGGTCGGTGGCGGGCGCCGAGCGTCGTCGCTGTCGCCCGGTGGGGACGCTGCCTTCCGTTCCCCACCTATTCCTCCCCGCAGCCCGGGGTGGCGCGGCTGTGAGCGTCCGCCCGCCGCACCTGCCCGCCTGCCGGGCCCTCAGCCCCTCCCGCCCGCGGCCTTTCGGGGAACCCCTTCCCCTCCGCCGACGGCTGCTCCGAGCCGGGATGTTCTCCAGGAAGGGCCACGCCGATGTCAGGAAATCCACCCAGAAGGCGCTGGACCCCAAGCGGGATGTACTCACTCGCCTCAAGCACCTCCGGGCGCTGCTGGGTGAGTGAGGGGAGGTCGGCGGGGCGCGAAGCTGCTTCTCCCCGTGCCGCCGGGGGCCGGGGCGGGGGGTGAGGGCAGGCCGGGGAGCCTCCCCGCCCCCTGGCTCCCCCTCAGGGCTTCTCCTCGCTGTCGCGTCCCCCGCTCCCCGCGGAGACAGCGGTCGGGGAGAGCGGGCAGGAGAGCGCGGGAAGGAGCCACTGCTCTCGGGGAGCCCGGCGGGACCGCGGAGCCGGGGCCGGTTTCGCTGGACGCTCCTTGCCGTCCAGTGCGCCTCGAACCGTTTCATCGTGTCGGTCGGGGTGGCAGGGTTAAGGCTCGTCCTCCAGGCTGAGGGATTAAAAACTTCTCACAAGATGCCCTTTTTCTGCCTTCGGTTTCCTCAAACTCCCTGTGCAGTTTTGGGAGCTCTGCAAGCTCGCCTGGTTATAGCTATTGAAAGGTAGCAAGCAGTGTGTGTTCTTTCAGAGTTGTAGGAGTTCTTGGATAAAGTCACCGGTGTGTTTTGCTGCTTCTGCGTTTGGAAACTTGTGTCCCCCGTTGTGAAAGTGTTTGTGATGCAGCAGTGGTGTTTGGGTACAAAATAGCCCATAAATATATTTCCCAAAGCATTCTTCAAAAGATGCATTCATAGAAACTCTGCTCTTGCCAACAAGCCTAAGTCAGTAGCTTTGTTGTGTTTTTTGTTTGTTTTTTTTGTTTGGTTTTGTTTGTTTGGTTTGTTTGTTTGTTGTGGTTTTTTTTTTTTTTTTAAAGGATGTCACGCAAGTGTATTTTGTGATGCCCTTCCTGTGTCTGTGACAAGGCTGAGCCTCTTTCTTTAATGTCACCTCACAGTTGAAGCCTTAATCCTGGTCTTCTTCTTCTGAATATTGAAAACAGTTGATGGGTTTCTTCTGTGAGCTATGATTTGCAAGGATTTGGGCGGCCTCCTGTTCTTTATTAGTCAGCAAACTGCAGCAGGAAAAGGCTCTTTTAAGAGCTTTTATGCATTGTCCCAATTCAGAAAAATCAGTGACAGTATTTATTATGGACAAGGAGGAGAAAATTATCTGATTTGTACTTCTTGTGTACTCTTAATTTTTTAGTCTGCCATTTCAGTCAAGTTTGGCAGGTGTATAGCAGCCTCAGAGATGTTGTATTATGAACTGTGAGAAATACTTAAGTGGCTGGAGGAGAGAGCTTGAGCTTCATGTCTTACCAAGAGCGAGCAGAAGTTGGCCGATGTGTCTCCTGCTGAGGAGCAGCTCTCTGGTCGGTCAGCGTTTGTGTGATTCCCCTTGGACGCCCTACGCGTGGAGCCGGCGTTACTGCCTGGGAAGCAGCTCAGGCCTTGCAGAGCAACGTGCTCCCCTTCAGTCCTCTGCCTTCAATGTGCCAGGCTGCAAGGCTGGAAGGTTGAGAAACGTCACTGTGCTTTGCAGCCTGGCCCATTGGTGGTGCTTGAGATTGAATTTGAGGTTAAAAGTTTTTTGAGGAAGTGTTTCTTGGAGGTATGAGCAACCGTCACTCTGATTTAAAGGTGTTATTCCTCTGATCAACTGCATTTAAGTAGCTAGTCCAAAAGGGACTTTTATGGACAATGAACTGGACAAATCCATAAGTGGTCCTGTGTCATACTCTAGGAGTGGCCAGGTCTTGCTTATCTTTTGAGCAACAATGCATGTAAGTTTGACATGCCCGGTCCATAGATATTTAAGTTTCATGATTTGGACTCACAAGTCGCGCAGTTCTGACCACTGTGCTTGGTTGTCGGAGCTGAGAGGCTCACATGTCACAATCCCTCAGCACCTGCACTCTTCACTGGTTTTTATGAACAGTGTTGAACATTTGCTCTGGAGTTAGTAGGGCGGGAAGGGTGTGCGACTGCTCTAAGTGTAAATTCCTCCTCTTTTGTATTAAAAGTCTCCATAGTTAGCAATCTGGTGGTCAGTTTTGTGTCAGTCTCCCCCTGGGACCAAACACGTGAAATTTCTTGTACTGGAAGTGTATAAAATATTTTGTTTGCTTGTTCTTGTTTTGTTTTTAATCGTACTATATATAAGTGCCTAAGGGAAGGAATATGAAAAGGCAGAAGAAGATACCTGCATTATGTTGTGCCATTTAACTGTGTACTTCTTATTGCTCATATGCTGTGCAATAGGGAAACTCTTTGTTTAGGAGATGAGGTTTAGAATGTTTCGTGAAACCATCCCGAGAAAGATTGCTCTGAGAGACTGTAGTGTGAGCTTGCAGACCTTACATTTCTTCCTTTTCCTCCAGCCTCACTAAAATAAATGGACTTGAAGCAACTTTCAATTAGTATTCCCCTTTCAGCCTCTTGGAAAGGCACACCTGAAATGGAGACATGACTAGTTTACAATGCAGTGCTGGCCTTGCTGTGGCTCTTGGTTATACCCACCTTACGGGAGCGTTGTGGCTTTGTGAGCCCATGTGGTACAGGGGAGGTTGTCAGGCTCCCGTGACGGACCTGGTGGGTGGAACAAATGGAAAAATACACCTGTTAGTGTGACAAAATTAATTTATGTCCCAAAGCAGATGGTACAGGAGATAGCGTTGTCTGGTGGCTTTCTGTGAAGATACTTATTACCCAGTTGGCAAGGAAGGGTGGAAATACATGCGTCACTTCTCAGGAAATATCTTTTCTTTCAAGTGTCTGTTACATTTCGAGATAGTGACCTGATTTTTTGATTACAATTATTATTGAACATTTGTTTTAAGTGAAAATTGTGATGCTGCCCAGCCTTCTGGCACTGCTGTTAGTCGCTTATTGGCTGAAGTGCTGTGATATGACAGCTGTCTGTCTTCGACAGGACATGTTTTATTGTGGAGACCACGTCCAAGACAGCTCTTGTTATGCTCCTGAAACATCTGCTTTTGAGAACATCGGTGTAAACATTTGAGATGATATGGGAGTGGCTTTTTGAAGAGATCTTCATAGATATCACTGCAAGTGTGTGTTTAATGGTCTTATTCAGCACAGAAGATGAAGGAGCACATGGGAATTGTCTCTCCTGAATGTAGGGAAACAAAGTTTTGGTGTAAAGGCTCAAAAATGGTTGGATGTTTCTCTCTCTCTCTCTCTCTTTTTTTTTTTTTTCTTTTTCTCCCCCTCCCCCCTCCCTGCCCTTCTCCTCCACTTTCGTGCCCTCTCTGGGGCTTCGCTGTTTTTAATTCTGCTGGGGAGGCGGTGTGTGTGTGT
>JANIJG010020686.1:485-11614 GCA_024611175.1 Megaceryle torquata
CTGCAGAGCGCGGCCACCGCCCTGGGTACCGGGCGGCGGGGGGGGGGAGGGGGGCGGGGGGGGGGGGGGGGGGGGGGGGGGGCCGGGGGGGGGGGGGGGGGGGGGGAGGGGGGGGGGGGAGGGGGCTCAGGCCGCGCTGCTCATGAGCCGCCGGCGGCGGGGGGTCTCGGTCCCCCTCCCCGGGGGCAGCGGAGCCCTTCGCGGTGGCGGCTCTCGGGCGATGCCGGCGGATTTTCCTCACTGAAGTAGCGGAGCATCAAACATGGCGCTGCGGCCGCCTCCAGCAGTCCGGCAGGACGGACGCTCGGGCGCCTTCGGGCCGCTCCGGAGCCGCTCGGCCCACCGGCGCTCGGCAACCTTCGGCTCTTTCCGGAACCGCTCGCTGGCGAGCGGCCTTCGGGCTACCTCGGCTCCTTCCGGAGACCTTCGCGGGCGCACGCGTCCTCCTCCCCGTGCTCCCTCCTCCCTCCCCGCTCAGCCCGCACCTCCCGTGACCCCCGCACTCGACAAACTTCGGCTCTTTCCGGAGACCGAGGGCGTGAGGGAGTTCGGGAAGCTTCGGACACGCTCGGAGGAGGGATTCCCGCCCAAGCGGGAGGCGCTCGGGGCTCTTCGGAACTTCTCGGGAGCGAAGAGGCCGCAGCTTCGGGCGCTTTCGGCTTGTCCCGGAGAGACTTCGGCAACGCTCGGCTGTGAGGGGTGCCGGGCTTCCGCAGCACCCGCCCCACCGCTGGCCCTGGGGCACAGGGGCTTTCCCGCGCCCCAAAACCTGACTCCTAGGCCCCTGGCCAGCCCCAGCCGCATCCCAGGCTCTTGGGACGGCTGGCAGGGGCAGGACCACGGCCCCTCATGAGAGCTGGCAACTCTGAGGGTCTCATGGCGGCCGAGGGAGGCCCAGCAGCATGGGAGGGTGACAGGGCGGCTGAGAGAGGTTCAGCAGCCCCTAAGGGAGCCCTGGGGACGAGCAGGGCAGGGGGGAGGACACCCTCTAGGCCTGCCCTGGGGACAGCACCATCCAGCATTTTACAGCCAGGCTTCAGCACCCTCCTCCCCACCCCCTTGGTAGGGGTGAAGGCAGCTGGAGCTGTCTTGGGTAGATAAAAAGGACCCGAAAGCAGAGTCAAGCAGCCGCCAGATTGTCCTGACTTGTCCTGCCTCGTCACTGGCTCCTGAGGGCTCATTCCAGCCCACTGGCACCTACCAACATTCCTGCCCCGCCGCAGGTCCCAGGGAAACACTCCCAGCACCGGCAGGTAATGCCACCCCGTGTCACCCAGTTTATTTGTGTCCTGTCTGCTGCATCTTCTGGGCAGTTACAAGTTTAGGAGTAAGATAATACTTGAAAGCAATAGCAAATAAACTCTTGAAAGTGAAACGCTGCCTTTATTAAAGGAAACAGCTCTCTGGGTGGATGTTGAGGCACTTAGCGAGTAACTGGTGCAGCAACCGAAAGCTGACTGGAGAAGATGGGGACCTGGCACGCTAAAGAAAACCTACCCCATGAGCCACATCTCTTCCCATCTCCACAACAACCCTCTTTGGAAGCAAGAAAGTAATTTGGAGTTTTAAAATACAGCTTTGAAGAAAAAGGTTCTAGACTGGGCCATGTTCACTAGAGCAGAACTCAGCACAAGCACCCAAAAAAACCGCTTGAAGGGATCTTGAGCCCATTTTCCCTTTCGAGTCAGCTTCTGAATTATTAAACAACTCCATTTGCACAGGTCAGGTTCAGGACACAACGCCTGCCCCTGTCAACACACGAGGACTGCAGCGGACCCTGAGGCCGGCCGGCCACCGCCGTGTCATCTCCAAAGAAAAGCTCCTGCGCCGCTTAAACTGCCGCCCTGACCTCCAGTAAGAGGGGCTGTGCGACTGGAATAGTTTCTTACTTACTGAAGTGCTATCTACAGGGTACAGCCACACCAAACAAGCGCACTGCGTGGTGCCAGAGGTTATTAGTGGAGCAGAGAGAAGGCGACCAGCGTGCTATTTAGTTTCCCTTTCTGTGCTTTTCCTTCTGCATTGGGGTAAGGGAAATGCCTGGGGTAAGGTGAGCTCCTACCTACTTCAAACTGCTTGTGGGAAATGGGGTGAAAAGGAAAATGATGAGAGTTTTTCTGAGGGGAAAAAGCCCAACCAAGCCTTGCCAGCCTGTAAACAAGTCCCACGTAGGGACCATCTCCACCTGCAGCCAGGAACAAATATTTAGATGGGAGTCTGGGTAGTGGAGCAAATATTTAGGTGGGGGTCTGGGTAATGGAACAAATATTTAGGTGGGGGTCTGGGTAATGGAACAAATATTTAGGTGGGGGTCTGGGTATTGTTTTCTGAGCCCATTTTCTACAACCTACCCCCTGCCAACTCAACTGTCAATGTCCCCCCCCCCAGAAAATGGAAAGTTGAAGAGAGAAGTAAGAATGACCTCAAAGAAAGGCCAAGGACTCCCCCCATTCCCTGAAAATAGGAGAACAAAGAAGAAACTTTTATCATAGTAGGGGGTTTGCCCAAGGACTGATAGATCTCCAGGCAGCCTGGAGAGCTGCTGCGCTCACAGCTCATCTCCTGTCTGCAGCCTGCTGGGAGCACAGACCCCCCTCCACAGCTTAGAAAGACTGGGCTGTAATAATTTTGAGGGTGCAAGTAAAGCTGTATGGTCTGGGAGGGGTTCAGCTGCCTCTTCTCCTGATACATACACCCCTCCACGCGGAAGGAAATTCATACTGAAAGCAAATTGACATCTACAGCTCCCTCTGTTCTACAGAAATAGCTGCCTGTAAACACAGCTGTGAACGAGCCTCCCAGCTCCAGTATCTTTAGATACATCACTTCATTTTGCCCATTTAGAAAGAAAGAAAAAACAGCATTTTCACCATATCAGCTGCTGAAACTCCCTGAGCGTGATAGCTGTGCGAAGGAGCTGGGCTCCTGGCTCCGATTACAGCCCCTCCACAGTCTGTGTCTCCTCCCCAGCCATCTTTTTTTATTTTTTCCTAAGAGGAAAAAGCAGACAGGTCTCTCTTCTCTACTACCCCACGCAGGACAGTTTGGCCACCTGCAGATTTGGTGAGCCCAAGTGACTGCCAGCTAGATTCATGCCCTTCCTACTACCTCCAGTTCCTCCCCATTTTGGTTTTCCTCCCATTTTCCCTCCTGGCTTTATTAGCAGCTGGGAACCAATGGGTCACCACAGATGGCTTGAGTTTACAGCCCTGACCTTTTCTGTTAGGGCATCGCCAGCCTTTTTTCTAGTCCCACCGGTCTCTCGTGTACCTGGCACAGCAGAGATGCTCACAACTGTGTGGCCAAGAGCAGGAGCACCAGAGCTGTTGGTGAACTTAGGAAAAGTAGAGGATTGGGGCATCCTTGGGAAAGATCTTCTTTCCTTCAGGAATTGTTTGAGGAAGATTTTGTCCCCTTCACCACCCAAAAAAATCTGCCAAGTCCCATGAGGTGATCCCAGCACTGTTATGATGAGGTAGGGGGTTAGATCCTGCTTGGAGGGGGCAAAATGGGAATAAGAGCAGTTCAGATGGTCAAGTTCAGCCTCTCACACCTCAGCTTCCCCAAAGCTGTGAACAACCATCATTTCCAGCTCATTTAGGAGGTTCCACATGCTCCAGGTGCCCACTTTCACCCAGCACAGCAGCACCTCCCTCTTTGGACTTCTGCTGCTTTTCCCCCCCACTAATCCCCTTCCAACACCCTCCAGGCAAAAAAACAACAAAAAAAAACCCCAAACATAAAAAAAACACCACCACCACAAAAAACACAACAACCCACCCCTGCTTGGAGCTTTTCCCCCATTCCTCCTCCTGCCCAGGCTCAGCCCTCGGCAAACATCTGCCCTGCGGGGCAGGACTGAGCACAAAATAAAGCAAATACCACCCAGGCTCAGGCAAGCCCACGCCAGGCACCGACAGGCAAGGGGGATGATTCACCTCCTGCCTGCTCTGCCTGCACCCGGCAGCTCCCCAGACAGGCAAACATCCACTGCCGGCTCCAAGCCCAGCCCAGGGAGCCTTGACCGTGACACCCCCCTGCCACCATGGACCCTTTCACCCCAACGCTGCTCTCCCCGTTTCACTCCTTACACCCCCACGCTCCTCTCTTCCTAGGAACGGTGGCATTTCACCGTCTTCTGAACGCACGGGGCCAAATTCAGGCCAAAATACCCCCAGGTAGAGTGGCTAACTCTTGCCAGCCCCAGGCGGAGAGCGCAGGCAGCGATTTTCTCGGTTCCACCGCCCTCTGCGGGCTTGCACCACCATTCCCAGCCAGATCCCAGCATAAAATCAACAGCCACAGCCAGTCTCCCGGCCCTGCAGGAAACAGAGGGCCTCACGCCGAGCCCTGCGAGCAGAAACTGAGTGCTTTCATGTTTCGATTCAATCTGGGAGAGAAGAGGCAGTGAAAACAGCAAGAGGGAAATTTTACCATCTTATTTATACAACACTCGCATCCCTGACCTGCTGCTGGCTCAGACCCGCTCATCCCAGCAGCAAAACCACTCTATTGCCAAAAGCTTGCTACCACTGGAGGAAAACTGGGGGGGGTTGCAGCCCAAAACCCAGCCCCACTAACAACCTAGGGCTAAAGAGCAAACAAGCACCCAACATTTTGCTGTGTTTATGGCCATCAGCCCCACCAGCTGCTGGGGTGAGGCTCAGTGGAGTGCCTGCAGACCAGGTCCTGCCTTGCATTTTTTGGGCAAGCCCCCTCCAAGTCACACATCATCTGCTCAGGAGCGAACGTTGGCCTCTGTTACTGAGCTGGCAACATCCCGACAGCATCGTGGAGCTATAAATAAGGCCATTTTGGAGAGCAACATGCACAGGGCCTGTGCTGCTGGATCCGAGCGCAGCCTGGCCAGCCAAAATCTCACGCGGGAGGAAGGAAAAGCAACTGGGAAAGCCCTCCCTGCTGGGGAGGTGGGGGGGGCTGTGCCATAGAGGTGAAAAGCAACCAGCACCCTGCAGCGAGACTGAGGGTTCTGGGCACAAAAGCCTGGCTTTAGCCTCTGAGAGAGGTGGCAGATGCCCAGCAGAGGCTGGGAAAAGCCTCCTTGGCCAAGTTGCGTTAGCACAGGCTGGGCTCAGTCAATGTGGACGTGGAGAAAAACACGGATAAAGGGATGCAAGACTCTCCTGCTATCAGAAAAGAAAAAAAAAAAACTATCAAGTCATGACCAGCTCCAGACCCAGTAAAAACTATTTATTATTTCAATTACAAGAAGCCCCACGTGTAGGTTGAAAAAATAGTTACAAAAATTCCCCCCCCATCCCTCCTTTTACATATAAATATTAAAAATCCCTCTACAACTTTGCTTTCTGTCCAGAGCAAGAAGGTGCCTCACAAGACATCATGCAGCACCTGAGCTACAGTCAGTGGTTACCTCAAAACCACAAAATGAGTATTAAAAAAAAAAACCCCAAACAAACCAAAACACCCTTAAGGAAGCCCCTCACCCCCATCCCAAGCAGATCTCAGTGGTGCAGGATGGAGTTTTGGGGCCACATGGTGATTTCAGGGCTTGCAGTGTCCCAGGTGTAGAAGGCCAGGCACGGCAGCGAGCGAAGCAGCGGCAGGAACTGCCTGCGCTTTTTTGAGGATGCTTCTGAGCTGGGAAATCACAGCTGACCTTGCTTCAGAAGGGACAGGAGGGAGAACCGGGTACTTCATCCACACCCTCACCACCTTTGTTACATCTTTGGCACGTCTCTTCCCTTTGCAATCCCAATTTAAAGCCTATCTCAGGAGCTGCAGCAACACCTGGCAGAGCCTTTCTGCCACCCGCAGCATCCTCCAGCCCTGTCCCCAGCCCTGCTGTCCCAGTTTCCCCCCTCAGCATCCTCTGAGGACAGTCCCTCCCAGAGAAACCTGGGACGGGGGCCAACCAGTTGTAACCACAACTGGGGAAGCCGGATGAGGCTTCCCCAGCAGAGGGACTGTCTGCAGAAGGTGCTGCATCTACAGCTGCACTGAATAAAAAAAATAAAATTAATAAATATACTAATCTTTTACTAAAGAAAGGCTTTTAAATGCATTTTTCCCTGAAATTTTCCAGTGTATTCCACAATGCATGAAAAAAAATAGATTTCCCACCCCCCTCCAAAAAAATATATCTTAAAATATCTTCCATCCTCATGTGCACATCTTTGGAGAGAGGAAGGTATGTCGGGTGTATTTGGACAGGCAGCCATACCTGCCAGTATCGCAGCGTTCCCTTTATCACCTCCAAAATAAAATAAAATAAAAATAGAGGCATTTTCACCGGGGTGCTCAGTCAGGCTGCAGAGCCACGTGTGTAAATAGTGGGTAACGCCTCGACACGTGGCCTGGTCTTAGTGGAAAATTAAGAAAAAAATAAAATAGAGACCCCTAAAATCAAAGTCATTTTGCAAACGAGCAAGGGGATGAGGAGTTTTCACAGTGGATCGAACCTCGGACGACGCTTGCGCCGGGAGGCATCGCTCCGGCCAAGAGCCGGGCAGTTGGCCGCACCGAGAAGTGGTTTGAGCCTCGAAAGGAACCGGGGAAATTCAACCGTTGGCAGAGGACGGAGCGGCCGGCAGCCGGTTCCCTCTGGCGCTCACCCCCATCACCAGACTTCGCACTTCTTGGGGGGATTCATGGGGGAGCCGAGGGGGCAGCCGAAATGCTCCGCGAACTCCCAGGAGTTGGAGACGGTGCCGATGACGCGGAAGCGCGAGGGGCTGTGGGGGTCGGTGATAAGCCCCTCGTGCGAGCTCTCCGGCGTGCGGACCGAGCACCACACCTGCCAACAGAGGCAGAGAGACATGAGCACCGGTACCCGTGACCCCAGGGCCCCGCTCGCTGCCTGATAAGACCTCCCTGCTCGTGTGCTGGGCACCAACACAACTGGAGCTCCACCTTTTTAACCAGCACCACCCCAACCTGGCTCTCCATCCGCCTTATAGCATCTCTGGAGGCCTCAGGTTTGCCATCACACCCTCCCAACAATATCTAGACACACCTCCACCTCCCCAAAAGCCTGTGCATCTGTCCTCACTGCCCACCACCGAGTGACCTACCTGGGCAAAGCCAACAAAGAAGAGCTGGTGGTTGGTGAGGCCAAGGGTTGGCAGCGTTTCCTCACCCCCGTTCTTCTTCAGCCAATTTTGGTATGCCTGGAGACCAGGGAGCACAGCGAGCTCAGAGGACACCACCGATCCCACCACACTGTGCCATCCACCGCATCAACCCATCCCCGTGGCCCTACCCGGTAGGCGGCCTTGAGGCCCCCGTTGTCAGCGATGTTCTCCCCCAGGGTGTGCTTGCCGTTGACAGCCTCGCCATTGATGGTGTAGTTGCCGTACTGCTCCACCATGCACTCTGTCTGCCGCTTGAAGGCCTCCACCGAGGAATTCTTCCACCAGGGACGCAGGTTGCCATCCTTGTCATATTCCCGGCCTTCCAAAAACACAGCAGATCTATTGTTACCCCACTGGCCACCCCTCCAGCAGCCCACCCACCTGGCCTGGCCATACCTTGGTCATCAAAGGCATGAGTCAACTCATGGCCCACCACCACACCGATCCCACCAAAATTCAGTGACCTGCAGGAGGGTGATGTTGAGAATTAGCGAGCCATGAAATTTAGCCTCAAATTTTGGGATGGGGAGGTAACTTGGGAATCCTGCCCTCCCCACTTTCCCCACGGCTCTCACTTGGGAGATGCACGGGTGTAAAAAGGGGCCTGGAGGATGCCAGCAGGGAACACAATCTCGTTCTTGGTGGGAGAGTAGTACGCGTTGACTGTCGGAGGTGTCATGCTCCACCTGTAGGGACACAGACATGGCCAACATAGCAGCACAAACCCATCACTGATGTTTGTGCTCAGACACCATCTGCTTATTCTGGTGCAAAGCCCTTGACTCAAATTTAACCCCCCAAAACTAGCATGGTCTGGTGGACACACATCCCAACACTCCAGATTATTGTGATACTCCCCGAGCACAACACAGAAGCAGAGCAGAGGACTTACTGGTCCCGGTTTGGTGGTTTCCGGAGCTGGTCGGCGGTGACCCTGGCTGAGAAGTTGTAGAACTGCATGACGTTCTCAAAGTAGAGGTCGGGCACGGCCTCATACTGCAAAAGAACAAGGCATCAGCAGCACATGGTGATTGCCCAGCCCGGCTTCTCCCTCCATGGTCACATTTGAGCCTCTGGAGCCAGATGAGTTATGGCTGCTCTTGTTTCTCCTTCTCTCCAACATTTGCAGAGCCTCCGGAGGGCAGTGAATCACCATTAAGGAAACCAGCCCCTCCTCTTCCCAAGCAAAGATCACGAGAGCCCCAGCCACCCCAGAACTGACCCGCAGATCTCTGGGAAGTCCTCAGAGAGGAGCCAAAAACATCAGTGAGACCCTCCTGGAGGAAACCAGGGCTGCCCTGAGGTGATAGCGATGGGCACTTGTCCTGCACAAGCTAGCTGAGGGGAGGAGACCCAGAGGACAGATCTGACCAACTCACATCATTAAAGACTTTATCCAGCTCCTTGGGGTCCATGATGAACTTGGGGTAGCCGATCATGTTGTAAATGGCATCTGCCTGGAGGGGGGTGACAGGGACTAATGTGCTTCTGGTGATGGAAGGACAGACGTACCCAGATCCACCACCCCCCCCACCATCTTCCTCTCCTCCCCAGCACTACTGCCAGCTCCCCACCTTCTCTTTGGCCGACTTCCTCGTCTCTTCATCCATCCACTGCAGGGTCTCCAAACTTTCCTCAAAGGCTGTTTTAATCTCTGCAATCATCTCCTCTGCCTAGACAAAACAAGGTGGGGCAACATCGGTCTGGAGAACCAGCTCCCCACCCAGAGAGGTCAAGGACCCTTCACACCAAGGGGATGGAAGAGGCCAGGATGCCAAGGTGACATGCAGACCCATGAAAAACCCAGTGATGCATGGTCGACTAAGGGTGGGTAGAGAAACATTGGTTTCACCAACTGTCTACCACCATGGTGGCTCACAGGCTGCTTGCTTGAGGGACGTACCACCTGCTTGCTGTCCTCCGCAAAGGTGGCCTTGACAAACATGGCCCCCAAGGCAAAGCCCAGGTTGTTGTCCGTGTCACTGATGCAAAACTTCCAGCGTGGGAGGCAGGTCTGCATGGGACAAGAGGTGGTTGGTCAGTGGTGACACTGCCAAAACCCGTCACCATCCCACCCCCTTGCCCTGCCAGGAGATGGCATCCACATCTAACCCCTCCTTGCACCGGAGCTGCCACCCCAAAGCCTGCCCCATGTCCCTGGTTTTTTAGGGCGTAACATGATGGGGACGTTGCTTAGAACAAACTGTGGCCATTTTAATGGCGATATGGGGGTGCTGAGGGTTCTACCCTCACCTTCTTTGTCCCGTACATCACTTCCATGAATTTCTCCTCGGCATCCTGGAAGCGCTGGTCAAGGAAGGGGCTGGTTTTCCGCACCAGGTTCCAGATCATGTAGTTGTTGAGGAGACTGTGGCAAGAGGCGGTGAGCAGACAGCAGGACACACCCACCCACCCTCGGCACCCCTTGGCACGGGCTGGGGGCTCTCACCATTTATCTGTGGCCAGGATAAGATCAGAGACCTGCTCCAGGTACTCCTTGGCATAGACCACAACAGGTTCCGACTCATTGAGCTCCACAGGGTAGAAGACCGTGGAGAGGAAGGGCATCCAGTCCACGGCAGGTGCCAGCTCCTGCAAAAACCACAGTGCTGCTGTGGGCCCAAAAAACCATCAGAGGTGGGTGGCAGCCACTTCCCAAGCTGGAAGCTGCTGCATCAGCCTCTGTTTGAGGGATTCAGCTGATTTTTGAAGAGCTGGGTTCCCATAACAGCAGCATCCTTCAAAAGTCAGAGGGGAGTAAACAATTTCCTCCCGCAAAAGAAAAGTGGGGCGGGTGTCAAAAATGTTGACACAACCAAACCCCTCCAGGGACACGGGGAGGTGACCAGGCTGACATCTGCAGCTGGACCGCAGGCAGCAGGACGGTGTTAGTGCTGCAGTGGGACGGCCGCCAGTGCTGGGGGTGGTCCAGAGGCTGGGAGGAGCAGGTCAGGGTGGGATTTCCCCAAGGAGGACACAAGCCAAGCTATTGCACAAGAGCTTCCCCGGCTGCGTTGGGATTCCTCGGAGGAGCTGCGTCACCTCTGCCCATCCACCCCGCTTTCCAAACCACAGCAGAGCAGAAAGCTCACCAACTCTATCCCTACCTTTAGATCTCCAGCTGTCATTTTATGGTAGATGACTTCCTCATCCCGGTGCTTCTCCTGTGGGATGGTAATGTTGGCCAATGCAGTCTCAAAATCCAAGATCTGCTGCATCTGCTGCCGCGTCGACTCCTCATCAGTGCCTCCCAGGAACATCCCCAGCTGCACCATGTAGTTCAAGTACCCAGCGAGCACCTACATGGTGGGACAGGGTGTGGATCAGCATGGTGGGTGCCCACCCACTCACTGCACCTCCCTGGCAAAGCCAGATTTCCCCTGATCACCTCACCTTTTCATTCTCTGTCTTGTTCAGGTAGTAATCCCGCGACGGTAGCCCTAAGCCCGACTGATCCACCTGGATGACATTGCTGTTGGAGTTCTTGGAGTCGGCACTGACGTAGACAGAGAAGAAGGGCGAGGTGCGGTAGTGCGCCGTCACCTCCCGCAGCGTCACGTTGAAGTTGTCACCAGCCCAGGGACCCGTGATGTTCCACCCGCCCAGCTGAGGAGAAAGAAACCAGCTTTTGGTTAAGGAACTACCAGCTGGAATTGCTTAAATATCCCCCCAGTACCCCCCCCCCCACACAGTTTGCAGAGGAAGATGGCAAGGAAGAGGACGAACCTTCTGGATGAGCTCTGTGAGCGGGGTGGCTCGCAGCTCCTCGATCTTGCTCTCGTTCATGCAGGCTTGGTAGTAACGCTGCGCCTTGCGCTCCGCCTCACTCGACACGTTGGCAGTGGTGTTTTCTGCAGGAGGTACAAGTGGGAGGGGTGGCCACGGGGTGTTCCCAAGGATGCGCATCCACTCCCCCCCCCCCCACCCCCCCCCCCCCCCCCACACACCCCACCCCCCCCCCGCCCCAAGACAACACCCACACCGACGCACCACACAGCACACCCCCCCACCCCCTCC
>JANIJG010020687.1:0-14951 GCA_024611175.1 Megaceryle torquata
GTGATGAAGCGGACGAAGGAGGATTTAGGGGTATGAAAGAGTCACAGTGAAGCCCCTTAAACGAGCAGAAAAGAAGTTGTTGAAGCTTAAAGCCTTGCAGTTCTTTGCCTTGTATTCTGGGAATGTTTGCCTACTGCTGACCCATGTACAATATTCAGAGGACCCCATGGGGCACTGGCTAGCTGTTCAACTTCCAGTACGCTGAGTGCCAAAATTAAATCTCACTGAAAAATCTGTCATTAAATGATGAAGTTAGCTTAGATATCAGTGTTGTCCATAGCAGGATTTTCTTCTCTCTGTGGGTGAATAACTTACAAACTAACACAAGCAAATGGTTTTAGTATCTGTAAGCTAAAAGCTTCAGGGATTATTCTCTTCATAGCTCAAGTATTAACATTAAATACTTCCTAGTGTTGCCCAGGCTGTCTGTTTTGCTAGTGCCAGCTCTCCGGATGCACTGTGCTTTGCTAGTATAAGAACAGAAGAATAAGCTCTAATGCGCAACATTTGTTTGGTTTAGGTTTATTACAGGTAATTGTGGCTATAAATTCTGTAAGGGAATCTGAAAGTTCATGCAGCAAGTAACTTTAGATGACCAGAACTTGTCTGGATGATCACCCAGAAGCCTGGAGCACATATGGAGCTTGCCAGACAGGCAGGGGAATTACACAGTGCAATTTCTTTCATGACATCATGGTGATTTGATTGGATTTACCCCTTACCCAAAGGTAAGATAAGGAACTATGGCTACAACTTTGAATGGGATGAATTTTAACAAAGCTTGGAGTTGTGAAAGGCTCTTTTTAGTCTAATTTGAGGCAAATTATCAAAGACTGCAGTGCTGGTTAAAAACTTAAATCAGAGACAATTTCATACTCAGGTGGTCTGGGGGATTTTTTGACAAAAATTATGACAATTTTCATCGAGTTATGTGAATTCTGAAAAAAAATGAGATTCTACATCTAGAGAGCAAGAGCTGAAGCAAAGAAAGAAACCCGTAATAGTAATATACAAACTAGCACAAGTTCAGTGTACCTGTACAAAGAATTGCTTACTGTAGTAGCAGTGGCATACTGACAGTCAGTATCCTTCCCTCAGTCCAGGACTGTGCAGAATAAATCCTCTTTCACTTCAGGAACACAGGGATCTATGCATTAATGCCCTTGTTCTCTTTGGATTTGAAAGAAGTTAAACTAATAAGCAGGAACTCTCTTGATGCTTAGACACCTCCTTGCAGTTTTGTCTGAATTTTCCCTGTCCCTATGCTACACTGTCTTGCACACAATCTCCCTCCCCATTTGTGCCTTGTGCCCTGCAGTCCACAAGACAACAAATCTTTTTCACTCCTCTATCTTCCCTTTCCCTCTCCTCAGTTTACCTGCTCTCAGTAGCCATTGACTTTTCTTGAGAACAAAAAATGTAGCTGATATTCTGTGACACTTGTTAAGAGTATTTGCTCTGTGTGTTTTGCTACTTGAAGCCCAGGTTGTGTCTCTGCACTGCAGTTTATAAAAACTTTTTGCATCCAAGGCATGCACTACTGTGCATGTAGAGTGCACGACACAATTTCCCTCAGTTCAGTTGGGTCTTTAGGTGCTACATATGAAACATGAGTAATAATGGTTATATGAAAGGAACTTTCTTATCGGTTTTCAAGTTATCCAGAGCATCACCTTCAATAAAAAGTGGCATAAAGTTTCTAGTTTATGAGCTTTATCTGAACTGAGCAGCTAGGGATAGATAATCCATACTATGACACGAACTTTTTGATCCTCAAACTGGGACTGTGCAATTAATCTGGTTTCCTAGAAGCCAGCAGATACTTCCAAATGTGAAATTATTCCACTTCTGCAGAAATGAAAGGATTCAAAAGATCAGCCTCAGCAGTTTCTACTGGGACTGTGCCCAGGATATATAATTTATTTTGTAATTTTTTTCAATTAGATTATTTTTTCTTTTTCAAAAATAGGCAGTCCAACTACTTAATCTAATCTAGCTCACTTATTGTTTTTATCCTGCTGAGCCTCTCACTGTAAATCCAGTAGTGCTAGCATAACACAGACCTTGGTCGCCCTTCTGGAAAATTCTGCACTTCTTTTCCAGTGGCAAAGTTGATTGGGGTTTGCGAGAAGTTGAAACAGCTATTGAAAACAAACTTGACCTCCAGATTAGAGTATAACTTAAATTCTCTGTGTAACTTTATCACCATCTACTTTGAGTTCTGTTCACACTGTGGAAGGTCACATGCAGAAACTTACAGCAGTGCCCTGCTGTCCTCTAAAGGAAAAGGTGAGGCATGGGAAATGAAAGGTGGTATTGCCAAGTGGATGCTGATGTAAATAACACTCTATATACACATACATATGTCTTGCCAATGCTTATAAATACTTAAAGGGTGGGAGTCAGGAGAAAGGGACCAGTCTATTTTCAGTGGTGCTGCATCACAGCACAAGAGGTAACAGGCACAAACTTGAACCTAGGAAGCTCCATCTAGACATGAGGAAAAACTTCTTTGCTTTGAGGATGAGGGAGCCCTGGAACAGGCAGCCCAGAGGTGGTGGAGTGTCTGTCTCTGGAGACATTAAAAATCTGCCTGGATGTGTTCCTGTGTGACCTTCTCTAGGTGAGCCTGCCTTGACCAGATCGTCTTCAGAGGTCATTTCCAGCCCATATCATTCTGTGATTCATACTGGAGGAGCTGCTTCCCAAGAAAATGTTATACTCTTGGAGCTGCCAGGGAGATTTTTCTTTTTTATGCTCATCCTACTTGGATATCTATAGTCTTTTTTTCTTGTGATTATTTTAGAGGCAAATGATTCCCAGTTCTGATTAAATGAACAATAAAACATGCAATAAATGTATGCTGAAATTAGACAGAAAACCTCTTACCAGTTTGGGAATTATGAGTGCATTAAGCAGTAACGTTGTTTACTGCTCTCTAATTTTCAAATAAAATGTTCAGTACATGAAGATCACCATGTTTAATAATAAACCATAAGCAATCACATATGTTTGATCTGATGCTCTCAGACCACATTAAAATTATGGTTAAACTTTGCAATGCTTTGTGAGTTAGGAAAAGGCTTATGATGCTCGCTTCTCTGATAAGGGAAATGCAGACTCAAGTGGATTAATCATTGCGTGATACAAAATGTAGGTTTACAAAATGTCCTGGTTTAAGTGAGAACAGAACTAATTCTGTTCAGTGATTTTACTTTTTAGCTTAGTTCTTCTAACAGCACTGTCTGAAGTTAGCAGCATGTTTTCATAGACAGTGTCTGGTGCTGGCAGTGGTAACACTCCATGTTTAGAGCTAGTACCAAGGGTTGGTGTGCAGACCAAGGCCACTGCTGGATCTTCTGTATTATGCTGGGGGGTGCAGAAAGTAAAAGGCTGCACCTGCAGGAAGGAGTGATCAGGGCAGGTGATGCTAAACTGACCAACAAGGGATTCCAGCTCATATATGTCTTATTTGATGTAAAGCTGAGTAGTCACAAATGTCTCACCCCTTTGGCCCACTTTGCAGGCTTTGCTTGGCTTGGATCCTCTTCTGGTTTCTTCCTCAGAATATCTGAGGAGGACTTAGTCTGTTCTGCCTTTGATCCTAATCAATGTGTTACTGAATCTGGTACCAGAATCCAGCTTCTGAAAACAGCTCCCGTCTGCTGCAGGGCCCAGCCTGGGACTCTTCCAGTGCCTGCTCCACAGCATCAGTGGTGATAGTGGTGTAATTACAACTGGGGGGTCGGGTTCGATACTGGTTTTGTATGTATCTGCATATATTCCATTTTAATGATGATTATTATCATTATATCTGTCCTGGTTTCCTTTTCTAATCACTCAGTCTCTCTCATTCCCTTTTCCTTCCCCCTTGTATAGGGAGGGGGGTTAACAGAGAGTGTCTGTTATAGGTCTAATGGGCCACCCTGACCCTAAACCATGACAAGCAGGCACTTATTTGATTCCTCAGCAATCTGCTGATGTCTTTGGGGCACTGAAATATATCATAATCTAGAAAAGAGAATGCAATTAAATGACCAGAGTAGAAACATCAGCAGTCTGAACACCATCTTCATCCAATTTTTTTTTTTGCTTGTTCGTTTCGGGAGGAGTTGACTCTGGCATTCACATAATTGTTGTGTTAATGAGAATGTTATTGTTTGCAAATGCTGATCATGTATTGCAGTGGCCTTAGAGTAAATCTGAAACCTGACATCTGCCAGTATATCAGTGGCAGAAATCTTTATTTTTCTTAGCCCTGGTGATCTGAAATTCACTTATGTTCTTCTGCCGGGGAATTGTTCAGTGCTACTTTATGGGCATTGATAGCTTTCATAGTTTTACAGAAGACTTCATGCAATCTAGATTATGTACAAAGATTGTCAGGAAAATGACTAGATGGAAACGTTTCATTTTCTGAGATAACATTTATGTTAAGAACTTCTATTGCCATTTTCAGGTGTAAAATTAAGGAGAAAAAGGCAAGCAAAATAAAGTTGTGCTAGTCTAAAACTGAGAGATTAATTATGAGATCTGATGTAGTGGGTTGGTTGGTTTTTTTTTTTTGAGGGAACAGGTTGAAAATGTTCTTTTTTTGCCATTCCTTCCACTTCTGATTCTCTTCCTGTCATTTTTCTGAGCAGGTTTCACATAAATAGAACATGAATGGAGTTGCCTGCTCTAATCCAGATGGGAGAATACAGAGCTGGTATAATTTTAATGTGAAAGATGCATTAGCTTTCATTTAAATTATGTAAATATGCATGTTCCTCACCAACTATGTGAAGACAAACTGGGAAGCATAGATGATAATTGTATATGGAAGGTGTGAGCTCTTGGAATTAATACACACACAAGCTTTTCAGTTTTGAACAGCTTAATACCAGGGATGAATCACTGGCCTGATCTTGCAAACAATTACCCACGTGCTTAGTTTTACGTACTTGTGCAGCACTGTTGCAGGCAGTAGGTTAATTGAAATCTGGAGTAAGTGTACAATTGATAGACCAGACTTGAATGAAATTTTATGCTTGCAAACCATTTTCCCATTGCTGTATATATTTGAATTTGAATAATTTAGGCTCTGTTTTATGAAGTTGCTCCAATTATTGCAGAAGTTTATTCCCCTCCGGGTAATAATGTCATTAGAGAGCAGGCAGAAAAAAGCATCCTTGAGAACAGACTTACTCTAGAGGCTCAATGCCTTGGTAATTGCTTTCTTCTGCTGCTGACAGAGCCCAAACTGAACCAAATGGATGGGCTTGGCATCTATACACTTGTATGGTGTAGTACTTACTAACCATGGAATACAGATGGCATTGATAATTATTTTGAAAGAGTTAAATCGGTGTACTGCTGCAACAGGATTGGATTATGAAGTAAAATATGATACATGAGTTGTAAATGGACCGAAGCTCCGTTTTGACTAGTGAGTCTATTTGTTGTGAAGGCTTGGAGAGAGCTGTGCATGCGTACGTGTGTTCATGTTCCTCGTAAGAGAATGAAATGTTCTCCCTTTTTCTTAGCTTGTTTATTTTTATTTTTTATTTTTATTTTTCAGAACAGTATTATTTCCTAAAGAGAACCAATTTCAGGGAATAAAAATGTGACTTGGTCTCCATGTCAGCATAAGTTCCTCCTTCTTTGTTTCTTGGTTAGCTGGGCCAGAAATAATGAATGCTGTGTGTTTCCACAGCCCAAGAATGCTAGAAAATCAAGTGATTACTGTAAATGAATGGGAAGGTGTATTTTTTTCCTTTTAACTGGTTGTCTCACATTTGCATAAGTCTACCTTCATTAGCCATGGTGAACCTGAGAACAACTACAATTTTACCTACAGTGGAGATCATGACACTCCTTGATTGACACACAAGAAGGGAAAAATTTAAAATAGTACTTCTGACTTACCTTTTATATATTGATAGATTCTCTTTATATGTATACATCTGTATACATATCTATACATATGTATACAAACACCTGCAGAATCAATGATAATAACACCGAAATGTTAATTTATGATAGGAACTTTCTTGTCTGTAGAGCAGGCTTACTGATTCCTGCATGTTTGGAAGCAGATATGAGATTGCCCTACAAAGAATCTACAAAAATTATGATCTTGTCTTTCATTAAATGTTTTTTAGGAAAAGGATATTTTGTTTTTAAACCAGATGTTTGAAATTAAGAAGTTGTGCAGCAGCAAATAGCAATTGGAAAGTTTCCCTGATGTAGTTTTTTTCCAAAACACAGCATTAAGAACATGAAGTATCTGCAGCTTAGAATGAAAGACTTATTAAACCATTACAGTATGACAGAGACCAATATAATTGCATTTACTCTACTTTAAAATTGTTTAATTAGAAAATGTTTCTTGAACCTGACTGCAAACTTCTAGATCTCTGGCCACCTTGTTTATTAATAGTTTTTTAAACAGTTATCGCATACGATTAGCAAACATCTGAAGATGTTGTACATATTTTACATGGCATATATAGTCACCCTTTTATAAATTATAACCTATGTTGTTAAATCATTTATTAAACATTGATAGCTGGTTTCATGTTCCTGCTACCGTGTATTAAAAATAAAATAAAATCACTCAAACATTCCCAAAACCTTTCCATTAACATTTGTTTATTGATAACATTTTTGTAAACTATGGTGCCATAAAAATGGCCATAATGTATCATAAATTATTTATGACATCATCCCCCCTTGCTTTTTTGACATTTGGGTAATAGATTACAAACCGTTGTTAAACCTCTATGTAAACTGCAAGTATTAGGGAGAATCAACTGTACTTCAAGGAAATACCAGGGTTTTCAAATTAAACTTGTTGGTATATGAGGCAACTACTGAGCTGTAATGACCTGGGCTTAGCTCTTTTAGCATTCCAGTTTGTTCAGCAAACTAGCCTCGTACTTGCTCTTGGCCTCAAGGGCCTTCTGCATTGTTTAAAACTTTATCACTTTGCAATTGCAGCTTTTCTCCAGCCATTTTTTTGTGTGGTACTGCTCTTTCATTCCCTGCTTTAGCTGTGTTATTATCACATTAGTCTCCTCCCTGGCAGATTAGGGAATACACTGAGGTGGAGGGAAGGAAGCTGAAGCTCTTCTGTGTGAACTGGCTTCTTGTTTAGAGAGAAAAAAAAAAATCTTAAAAAAAAAAAAGAAAAAAAAGGCAGTGGGAGAGCAATTTATTGGAGACATGGCCTTGTACCTGGGTGAGTGGAGTACTCTAGGGAGAAACAGAAGAGTAATAGACTGGTGTTCTCTTCCAACCACTACTTACATGAAAAACCTCTAATATAAATTGCTTAAGCAGTTCTTGAAGCAGGAGGAAGTTTAGGGACCCACCCTCCTGAGGTGTATGATCAGTGGCTCTTGTCTCCCTCATATTGTTAATGTGAATCAGAATCACATGCACTTCTCTAGCCTGGCACATGCAAGATTAATGATCTTTCTTACTTCTCCAATTCCTTCAAATCTCTCCTTTAGATAGTGCAGTCTCGATTGATTTGTGGCCTTTGCTCATGTCCTTACATCTTGATTCAGACAGACAGTTTTTAAGAGCTCTGCTTTAATGTACCTTTGCAAGTTTAAGTTGTTTTGCTACACTTCTGATTTTATGCCTGCAGAGAAGAGAGAGCTTTTGAGGCCTGTGTAGGTAATTGGTAAATGCTGTAGAATATGCCGTAGTTAACTTGCAGAACTCTTTCCATGTTGCCTTTGCATCCAGTGGTGTCATTACTGCTAGATCACTTGCTGTGTTATCTTTGCACTGGTGAATGGGTGTTTTGCAAATGCGGTCCCTGGGCCATGGAATGCACACTCCTCCCTCTGGAGTATTTAAACTGTGCCCCTGAATCAGTACTAGCCAGTTTGTGATAATATTTCAAAGTATTATGCCAGAATTCCCGGAGATATATATGGCATGTTATTATTTCAATAGTATTCTGTCAATGCATTGACTGCTTCTTGAATATAACCCTATGATTGTCTATCTCTCTTCTGTTCTATGTCATCCTAATCCAACTAAACTTCACTGTTTGAGAAAAACTTTGCAGCCCTTACAGGTATATTAACAGAGCTGGAATTTAATAAGAATTATATGCATTCTGAGATATCAGTGTGCAAATGCATGAATTGGTCTATATTTGGTACTACGATAACTAGAATTAGTAAGGACCTCAAGTGGTGCTTGATATTCAAAGGGAGTGACTCTGGTGCTGTGGATTCTCCCTAGCTAAGTGTAAATTAATTGTTGCATTGTTTGTATCCAGCTTGCAATCTGTAATTTGCCATTCTAAAGGATTTATTTAATTTTTTTTTATAAAGGAGGAAACTTTAAAATCCAAGCAAGAGATCACTTTAATTTTGCAAGTCAGGGTTCTTGCGTGTTATATTTTTTGTGTAGAATACAGAATCTACAAAAGCCATTGATTTCTTGACCAGCTAGGATGTGCACCACACTGCAAATCACCCTATAGAGTGTCTCCAACTTTATACTAGAGAGAACTCGTTTCTTCCTTGTGCCTTTGTGGAACTAAATTACAAATTAAAGTAATGCTGTTACTACTCTGGCCTTAAGCACAGAAGTCAGTGTATGTGACTTGAGTTTGCACACATAAATTATACATAAATCTGTTCCAGGATTAAGGAGAACTGTTTTTTAGAAGTTTTAAGGAGAAGAATCATAAAGGCTTTTAAAATTCATTTTTTTTACCAAGTTCCTTTACAGAATCTCAAGGCTGAGGCAAGTTATGAAAAATCCATAAGAACAAAACTTCAGAACTAGAGAGTGGTGTGATGCAAACATCCCGAGGCAGTGTTCATTCTGAAGTAGTCTTGTTTAAAGTATGTGGAGTTTTCCCAGTGCATTCAGATACGTAGTTTGTGCCATCTTTCACCTATTTGATGGAGTTTTAGGTGCTTACACGATACTCTTTCTAGGAGGAAATCATTGCCAATGAAGTTTTAATGTTAACTTTCAAACAACTTTTCTTGTATGTGAGAAGATAAATCAAAAGATGACCTAGTAAGGCCTGTGCAGATCTGATACAAATTGCTCACCCCAAGGAGCCCACAATAAGTTCTAAATAGGAACCTTGGAACTTTAGGGATATTCAAAAGCTGTCTGGCTGCTTGATTTATGTAACCCGGCTTGAGTAGGGGTGTCGGAGAGGGTGACCTCTAGAAATCCCTTCCAACATCAAAAATTCTGTGATATTTTATTAATTGGGTCCCTGATTCAGCTGATATCAAACTAGTGCTTTTTTTAATGAGGCATTTGCTTAATTAGGCACATAGGTAAATCGAGATCCATTGTAGAATCAAGACTCTTTCCTCTTTGCATCTTTCTAACAAAAAGTGGAGACTTTTGCCATGGAGGTAAATAAATAGAATATGGGTGACATCTACTTCAAATCTTATTGGAGAAAAATGTCTTGCATGCCTCATAAACGGTAACTGTGTGAGCAGGGGTTTCTGAACCCATAATAATGAAGTCTGAAAACCCAGGGTGCTCTGGGGAGGAGGAGGAAGGTAGAGGAGGGCATGTATGTGTGATTGCATTTCCTTCATTGATAATGTGCTTTAGGTATTGCTGTTCGATTGCTATTGCTGTTCTTGTCACCATTGTAGTGAACTAGATACTTAAGTCCAAGCAAAGGTTCAATATCAGATGGCATCTCTAGCACATTGGACAATGAAAGTGTCTGGCAGGCCTTCAATCAACTTCTTTTCCATTTTACACTTCAGATTCAAAAATGTTTTTGTAGGGTATAACCTTCAAATGTATTTCTTCAGTTAGGGAGGAAAGCGTGTCAAGTGGTTTTGTTTTGTTTTGTTTGACCAAATCTGGGTAATAATGTGCACAACATGAGGCTCTATAAAGCAGCAGCCCTCGAGTCCAGGCTCTCTTCATAACTATAACAGCACTCTGCTTAAGCTAATAGGAACCACTGTGATTAAATCATCAGCAGCCCACTTTAAGAAAACTCTGAACTCAAGGCTGAGGAGCCATTTTGTGGGGTGAGAACTGGCAGTTTTTCAAAAGGATATCTGAGGTATAGGTCTGTTGTTATGGAGAACTTACAGCAGCTTCAGTGTGCTTCAGGTTGATTTCTTAACTACCTTGCTGTACATATTCAGCACCTTTTCTCAAGCCATGTTGTTATAAGGATTTCTTCCTGGAGGTTTTTCTAAAGCAATAGCGAACAGTTTTAAAAGAACACAAAAGCACAATTCTGGGAGGGTATGATAGGAGTGTGCTATGAGGAACTCTTGCTCTTCAGAGGTCACCCTTCATGTTGAATGCATCTTTAATAAGGCTTCACAGCTTTTGGGAAGCTTGACAGCTTTTCACATGCTGAAGTTGTAAACGAATTTGCTTGTGTATTGCTTCATTCAGCAAAGCACTTTGGTTTGAGGTGAAATGTAAGCCTGTGCTTTTGGTGCTGAGGAGAGTACAGCCATCACCATATTTAAAAACAAAGCAGCTCTTTGGTGACTGATGGAATTGGTGACAAAACTCAAGAATAGATAATGCATTACAAGACAATATCACCCTTATTTCTTTAAAATTTCTTACCAAGAGATCTGTTCTTCCATTAAAAAACGTAACGTTTTCAAAGATTTGATCACCTCTATTTTGCAGTATGGTTTGAGGCTGCTGTAAGACTTCTAATAACAGCCCAGTGGCGTTGTCTTAGCAATGGTGGATCAAATAGTTTCATGCTCTTGGAGTCCAAAACAATTCACTTAATGTAAATTTGCGTGTTTCAAATCACCTAGATTCTTCACCAAACACTGGGAGATTTCTTTCCAAAGTTGAAAGGAACAATTTAAATTCCCAAGTAACATTGCTGGAGAAGTCCAAGTTACGTTCCCTTCAATATTAGGGTATTTTTCTTGTTAAAATGCTAATGGTAAAATGGAAGCTTACAAAACCATATACTTTTCTGTATCATTCTCTCCTGTTTATTCTGTTAATTAGTTGGCTTTAAAACAGTATATTCTCTTCTGGTGTTTGAAGTTCAGTCCTTATATAATCTCAAAATGAAATCTTCTTTGTAGACAATTCTATAATTATACATTTACTTGTTTGTTATTTGATGCTGATACACAATTTCTGTGATGACTATTCTGTAAATTAAAGAGGTAAAGAATCTGACTTCATATATATGTCATCAGTGATTTATTTAAGTAGGATGGAAGCAATATTGAAATGTGATGTGTAATGGACAATAATTTACTTTGCTCTAGAATAGTGAATTTTCTTTAAGGGTTAGGGAAAGTTCATCTAGCTCAGCCTTCTAATTTGCTGGAAATCCTGAAGTACTTCATAATGATTCTGCTCATGTTAGTTCAAATTCAGAATTAATGCAAAAAAACCCAGATGTACAGAAGTGCAGCTCTACTGCAAATCCCCCAGACAGCAATACTGAAGAGTCCTTTGTTGGAGTAGACCAATTCCAAAACACCACGGGCTCTGCCTCTGTTACAATCCTGAACTGAGGGCTTGAGAAAAACTGTTGCTGTGGGAGGTGACTCACTGTAGGGGAAGCCAGAAGAGTCCTTGTTGAGGGAATACAGACTGTGTTCATGTAAAAGGCACAAGCTGTGCACTTCAGCAATGTTTTGTCTGTTGTTGTGGATCATTGGCAATTTTTTTTTAGCTGGATTAATTGACGTATATGGGATTAAATCTCAGTTCTTGGCCAGAGTGGATGAATTCTGGGTTATGGAATAGAACTCCAAGCGTAAAAAAAGCTGTAGTTTTCCTATAATTTTAACAATCCAGAAGTTGGTGTCAGAGGTCTCTCCTCTTTGTGCTGCCTCTGTTTTTTCCTGGGGTGCTGCAGAAAAAACAAAACCAAACAAACTCTTAAAGCCAGCATCACTTCATGAAATCCTGTAGTACTCCGGAACAAAATTTTATTTCTAATGTGCTCATAGCAGATGAAAGGTAGTGGACATGTAGTTTGGAGACTGCTAAACTAGGAGAAATGCAACATTCTCATTTACCAGTTACAGGACTACAGGAGGCAAATTAAGTCTAGTGGGTGATATGGCCATTTTGCAGCAGAGTAAGTTTAGTTTAAAGGCTAGGGTGGGTGGAAAGTAAGATGGTAATTTGGCCTCTTGAAATTGAGAAAATGAATGCCAGAGAGATGGGCAAAAAACACTGGGAGGTACCAGAATATAATGAAGAATGCTGTCATACGAATGCAGACCTAGGTGCGAAGATATAACACTGTTGGAAAGTTTCCAAATGCTGAATTCCTGCATTCACTTTTAAGCCCATTCTTTGTTAGTCATATTTGGCTGGAGTGTTGATCGTGCTCTTAACCACAAAAGGTTGTGGGGGGACCTGGGCTGCACTGATGTTAAATCCCTTCATCTGTGGGAGTTCCTGATGGTTTTGACCTTGTGACCGTGGCCTTGAAACATCTGTTTTCTCCATCTTTGCAAAGCCAATTTTCAAAGGGAGCTGCTGGCTCTTCTATGGGGGCTTTAGGTACTGGACCAGTTCCTTACTTCTACCTCTTTTCCACAAATATAGATATCCTTGCAAGGTGAAGTGCTTTAAATAATCACTGCTGAATTGTAAATGTTTATTTGTTTTCTTTTGTCATATTTTTGACAGGCTATTTGCAATGATTTTGCTAATTGCCTCTTGCAAGGAAGGATCCCACTTACCCTTTTCTCTCTACTTATTACATGTATAGAAAATGTCATTTAGCTTTATACGCATTTGCATGAAACACTACTGTTGCTTTGTAGGAGAATTAGCTCTAACTGCTTGACAGGAGAGTGCGTGTTTATATAATGTGTAGTAATCGTGACTATAAATACATTTAAACATCAGAGCTGAGTTGCTGATAATGCAGAGCTCTCGTCAGGATTCAGCAGCCTGCTCTACAGCTTGTAGGTTGGATGTGAGCGACAATGCGTTCGAGCCATCTGGAGCTGGCAGCTTTGGGGACCTTGGATGCTGTGAGTGGGTAGAGTGGCAGTGTGCCTCTGGAGGATGCAGCTCCTGCTGCCTTCTCCCAGGATTCTCACTAGTATAAGGGAGTCACGTTGGCAAAACTGGAGGGATGGGGGAGTTGGACCCAGCACCTCCTCTCTTCTTTCCTCAACAGTTGTGAGTAGAGAAGTGGAGGCGATAAGAAACGCATATGTAATTAACCTACTGCCTCTTTATCTTGAGGGAGCTTAGAGTTGACAGCAACAAGAAAAAGTGCAATTGTAAGCTTATTTACTCCATTTGTTAACCGTCTGGGATATAAAGCCTCTAAAGTGAAGGAGCTGTCAGATTTCATTCTAGTTAACCCTGTGAAAACAAAAGACTTGATTTTAATTTCTTTCATCAGGCATTCAGTTTAGCAACAACCTTGGACAAAAAGCAGGATATATCCACATTGCCATAGGAGCTGGTTACTGACAGGGGGCACCAGTGGTCAGCAGGGCTTCTGCTGGAGGACAGGGGAAGAGGTCATCAAAGGGTGAGAAACTTCATTGACTCAGGTTGGCCCATGCTGTGAAAGGTGATGGATGGATCCACAGCTTGGAGGCTGCTAAACTAGGAGAGGTGAAACACTCTCCCTCTTCAGTTATGGGAGGCAAATTAGGTCCAGTGGGTGATGTGGATGTTTTGCAGCAGAATAAATTTGTTGTAATGGCTGCGATAGGTGGAAAGTAAGTTGCTAATTTGGCTTCTTGAAATGGAGAAAATGAATGCCAGAGAGCTGGGCAAAAGACACCAGGAAGGGGCAGAATATAATGAAGATGCTGTAGCATGCCTGGTTGAGTATTGTGAGTTCTCCTTGAGTTTCCACAGGAAGACAACAGCCAGGATACGTCTTCAGAGTTTCCTTAAGACTGCAAGGAAAAAAATACAACAAAAAATAGAACAATTGGCACAAATTGTGACAGCTTAAGGTACTAGAAATGTTACAATGAATAATGTAATGGGGGTTTGTAAGCTTTGCTATATAGCACTGGAAAAGCTTGCTTTGCTGTTGGTTTGTAACTGTGGAAACTGGGCTGTGTTCTTCTTTGGCTACTTTTTTTTAATTTAGCAGATTAGAGTTATGCTAGCAAGGTTGAGAATTGGTGTTGGTTCCCCCCCAACACTAGTGAACAAAAGTAAAGAAATTAAGGAAGATAAATTACTTGGAAGGAAAACCAAATAAGAACAACATCTTACAGCAGGGAGACAGATTTTACACTGAAGCAACAGTGGCTCCAATAGAGCAAATGTATTTTAGAGGAGGAAAGTATTTGTTTCTAAAGGAAGTTAGGAGAAAGATGCTCCAGTACAGATCAGAGAGGGGGGTGGAAAAGCCAGTATCCAGGGTGGGACAGAGAACACATGATTATATAAAGCAGCTGTAGTAATTCCCTGCTATGCAGGTCCTTCACCTTAGTGGCAATCTCTTGTGATGTACACAGGCTTGGGCTCTGGCCTTGAGAAACCCCTCTTAGATGCTGAATTACCTCTCAGGAACGTGTATGAGTTAGAAAGAGGTGTGGTTGCCCCCAGGAAAAAGGAATAGTGGGAACTAGCCCTTGTAGTGTGGGAGTTTAGCGTTCTGCACTACTGAGAATCAGGTTGCTTTGGTGCCAAAATATGGATTTAGTTGCTTAAAATTAAGTCTGCCTGTGTCCCAGTTTCCCCATCTGTAAAATGTATTACAGCAATTTCAGCTAATCCTATTAAATTGTAGTACTAGTGTTTCACTATTAATATATCTACAAGGATATGCATCATGGTAACTTTACCCCATGGTGACTAAAATGTCTGCAGTAGCACAGTATAAAATAATCAGAGCCTCTGGGACTCTGGTGCTCTCCTTTTTTAATTGGTTGACTGGAAAGAAATTATGCCAATTTTCTCCAAGTAAAGATCTGGTCTACCCTCACCATGCAGGGGGGAAAGCAACC
>JANIJG010020688.1:0-11840 GCA_024611175.1 Megaceryle torquata
TATTCTTTTCTTAGCCTCGCTTGCATAGTTTAGTTACTTGTTGGGTAGAGCTGATAAAGAAATGTTTTGAAGCCTGCGCTTTCTCACCTGGCAAAGACGAGACAGGCCTTGAAATGGTTCATTAAGCCAGAGCACCCTGATAACAGGGACTCAGGGTGTCAAGATAAGCACCGGTAATAATTTAAACTGATCTCCTTGGAGACTTCCAGGGCCAAAGAGTGGATGAAGTAACATCATGATCATATAAAGGAATCCCAGAGTTCAACTAGCGAACAGTGCAAGGAATACGGTGAATGACCACTGGAAGGGGAAAAGACCCTAACCCTAAGTTTATGACACATGCTCAGACTATGTAAATGAATTCCAGGAACAGAGTGAGACTTCCCTTTCCAGGAGATTTGATTAATATATATCTGTTTTTCGTGGATATTAGATGGTGTGTTTTGCTAATTCGTGGGAGCACTTGTGGAGGAGAATCCCCAATGCTGCCCCAGTGCTGCAATAAAGAATGCCAGCTTCATAACAGCTCTGTTTGTTATTGGTTATTTATCTCAGAATCCTTACCCAGCTGCACCCAGCCTCCCACCTTGTTGACAAATGCTAGGAAGTAAAGAGGTTTGGAAGCTCCAAATTTTGTTTCAGTTCTGGCGACCCAGATGGGACGATCTCTGTCTGGCTGCAGGAGCCTCTTAGTCAGCGACTCCCTAGGCTGGCCCCAAAGGAGTTCTCAGGAGGGACTCACGGATTTGGGGGATCCTTGCAGGGGCAGACAGGACCTCTGGTAAGAATAAGGCATTCTTTTTGTTTTGGGACCGGTCATTTGGAAGCTACTCATAAGCTGTGGTTCGTAAGAACCCCGGTGGGTGGAAAACAATTTAATGTATGATTTGTATCCACAATTTGGAAATTACAGTTGTTCGTTTGTGCATTTGTATCTGATTACAGTTTTATGTATGTGTGGCACACGCATATATTTGATACACATGCATTTGGAAATCTCCGATTACCCTAAGTCGACTTCTGTTATCCAGATTTAATAACTGTAGGGTATTTGTGATAATAATTGTATTTGTGATGGTAATTGTTAGTTTTGTGTGGTGTTCATACCCTGACTCCTGTCCTTGTGTCATAAAATTTTAAGTTTAGAATGGGGAACCAACATAGTTAAGTTCTGAAAGAGTCCTCTGGGCTGCAATTTAGGTTCACCAGAGAGGTATCGGGGGACATCTGGAGACAGTGTGAACTGTAAGACCTTAATTAAATATTGTAACCAGAGGTGGCCTCTCTATAGGCTCGCTGAAGGAGAAAAGTGGCCTTTTAATGGAACTTTAAGGTATAATACTTTGTTGCAACTCATGATACTTCTGCGCCATGAGGGAAAGTGGGATGAAGTGATTTATTCAGATATGTTTTCCAGTCTGTGGAAACACCCTGAATGGCAGAAGGAATGTGGAATTAATTTAGTGCCTCAGGACCCCATGGTCCTGGTGTTAGAAAATGAACTTAAACAAAATAAGAAAATGGAAAGATGTTTCTCATCTCGTAGAACTGGACAGAGGTGTTTAAAGATTGGCTCACAGGATGAGAGATTAGAGGATTATTTGCCTCCACCACCTCCATTGAGGGAGGAAGGTGATAGAGAAGGAGATGCAGGTGCTGTTGAGGGGTAAAGAACTGGGGGCAAGGGAAAGGGCTGGTGCTGAATTTTCTCCTATTACTAACAGAACTTGAAGTAAAGCGGGACCTGTTACTCAGGCTCCGCTGAGGCAAGCAATAGGAACAGAAGGACCAGCCAGAATTAAAGTATCTTTCACCTTTGTGGATTTAGATGGTTGGAGGGTGACTGCAGGGCATTATCAGAATGATCCCGAAAAGGTTGCTAAAGGGCTTGAATTGACTGTTAAGACTCAGGACTCAGATTGGGAGGATGTGGATGCAATGCTGGATGCAGCATTTTGTGAGTCAGAAAAGCAGATGATTGTGAAAGCAGTCAGAGCACAGATACAAGCCCAGATCTTGGCTGGAACATTGCAGGGATTAGCAGATAATTATGTTCCAATCCTGGCTGGGACCCTAATGATGGGGGAACCAGGGTTTATTAGTTTGGTATAGAGAATGGATTGCCTATGGGAAAGAAATGCAGTCCCAAAGGCAGTAAATTGGTCTAAATTACATGAAAAGAAACAAGATAGAAAAGAATCCACTACTGATTTTTTGGAATCAATTAAAAGAAGGGATACGGAAATGTACCCCCTTTAGATCTTACCTCTCAGGCAGCAAAGGATCACTTGATATTCTTGTTTTTGGGACAACTGATGGATGATATTAGGAGAAATATAAAGAAATTGCAAAGGACAGACATGAGGGACTTAGAGAAATTGCTTGAGACTGCTTGTCAAGTTTACCAGAATAGACATAGCCAGAAGGAGAGGGTAATGGTCAGAACAGTTGCCCATGCTACCATGGCTGCCCTGTGCACCTCAGGGGGCTCAGCACCCTCCCAGAATCCATCAGGAAATAATACTGATAGGGGGAGAGGTGCTACAAGAAATGGGGCATATGCCCCACCTAGGGGAAATCAAATCCCTCTGAAAGATCAGTGTGTTTATTGTAAGCAGATGGGGCATTGGAGAAGGAATTGCCCAAGACTGGGAGGTCAGCAGGGGTAACTTATGTAGAAGATGACTGATGCAGACAAGGGGAATCTCCCCTAGCAGAACCCTTGGTAAAAAATCAGCTAGGGAAAAAAGAGAAACCGGTAGAATTTCTAATAGATACTGGGGCCATATTTTCAGGAGGAAATCAGAACCTGTTACCTGTGAGTGGGAAAACTGTTAGCGTTGTGGGCGAAACTGGACAGGTCGAGAAGATGCCCTTCTTGAAACCATGAAAATTTAAAATTGGAAAAAGCGTAGAGATTCATCAATTACTCTACCTACCTGAGGCTCCTAAATCACTTTGGGGGAGAGATTTATTGGAACAATTGGATGCTGAGATAAGGTTCAGGAATGGAGAAACTGAGTTCAAAATGCCAGAAAAGAATCACATTAAAATTTTAAGTTTGGCTCTTACTGAACCCCAAATTAAGGAAGAAGAGATTATTATTCAGGAGATAAAAAATCAAGTGTACCCAGGAGTATGGGCCTCAGGAATATCTGGAAAGGCTAAAAATGCAGAATTGGTTGTTGTCAAACTCAAAGGAGCATGACCTGTCAGAGTAAACCAATATCCTCTAAGACTGGAAGATAGGCAGGGAGTGAAAAACATTCTAGAAGAATTTATAAAATTTGGACTATTAATTGAATGTTCTTCGGAATGTAATACTCTTATTCTGCCTGTTAAAAAGCCTGATGGCAACAGTTATTGATTGGTGCAAGATCTGCGGGCAATAAATAACTGAAGATTTATATCCAGTAGTGGCAAACCCATGCACCTTGCTGACTAATTTGAAATAAACCTATGAGTGGTTCACAGTATTAGATCTAAAGGATGCCTTCTTTTGCCTCACCTTGGCCCCTGAGAGCTGCAATTTATTTGCCTTTGAAGGGGAAAACCCTGACTTAGGGTGAAAAACCCAACTAACTTGGATGGTGTTACCTCAAGGATTTAAAAACAACCCTACAATTTTTGGAAATCAATTGGCCAAAGAACTAGAGGCCTGGGAAAGACCTTTGGGAAATGGGACTCTTTGGCAATATGCAGGTGATATTTTAATAGCTATGGAAAAGGAGGAAGAATGTAAAAAATAGACTGTAAGTTTGTTGAATTTCCTTAGACTAAATAGTTATTGAGTCTCATTACAGAAAGCCCAGATTCTGAAGAAAGAAGTAATACACTTAGGGTTTGTGATTTCCAAGGGACAGAGGCAGCTTGGGAATGACCAAAAAGAAGCTATATGCAAGACTCCAGAACCAACCATGGTAGAAGAGCTTCGAACCTTTTTGGGAATGACAGGTAGGTGTTGATTATATATTTATATGAACTATTGAAAAATAACTGATGAGGCTAGGGGAGCATTCAAAGAACTGAAACGAGAGCTAATGAGGTCTCTGGCACTGAGCTTGCCTGATATAACCAAGCCCTTCTGGCTGTTCTTGTGTGAGAGACAAGGAGGCTTTGGGAATTCTAGCCCAGAAGCTGGGACCCTATAAGCGAGCAGTAGCATACTCTTCCAAACAGTTGGATGAAGTTAACCAAGGATGGCCAGGATGCCTTCAGGCAGTGGCTGCCATTGTTCTGATTATTCATGAAGCCTGGAAATTCACTTTGGGACAAAAGATGATGATGCATACATCCCATGCTGGAACCTTTGTTTTAGAACAAAAAGGAGGACATTGGCTCTCACCATCAAGGTTTCTGAAGTATCAAGCAATCCTGATGGAGCAGGATGATGTTGCAATTAGCAGATCTTCCATTACTAACCCCGCTTCTTTTCTAAGTGAGAAGCAGGAAATGGAAGATATCACAAATGACTGCATAGAGACCATTGAGGCTGTGTATACAAGTAGACCCGACCTGAAGGAAGAGCTGCTGGAGGAAGCTGAACACACTTGGTACACTGATGGGAGTATTTTTGTAAAGAATGGAATTCAGATGGTGGGGTATGCTGTGACCACCACAGAGCAAGTGGTGGAAGCAAAGTCACTCCCTAAGGGCACATCTGCACCATGAGCGGAAATAATTGCCCTAGCAAAAGCATTAAAGCATGCTAAAGGGCTACGAGTAAATTTCTAGACAGACTCAAAATATGCCTTTGGAGTAGCTATTTGGAAGGAATGGGGACTTTTGACTGCCCAAGGAAGACACATTAAACATGCTGATATGATCCTAAGACTTTTGGAAGCTGTAAAACTGCCTTCAGCAGTTGCAGTTATGCACTGCAGAGGACACCAAAAAGGTAACACTGCCCAAGAGGTGGGGAATAAATTGGCAATGAGGCAAAAAGAGCGGCAGAACAAGGTGAAGTATTAAGTTTGATTCCTGAAAAGCTTTGCCACTACCAGACTCAGTTGAGTATGATGAAAAGGATCGAAAGTTAAAGACTCGGAAGCAGAACTTGAAGAAAAAAAAAAAAAAAAGAGGAACAGAATAGTAGTTCCTTTTAGAGTACTACAGAAACTGACTGGTAAAAACAAGAGCATGGCAAGACTCACTGGGGAACAGCAGCTCTGTATAATTCCCTTACGAAGCAAATAGTAGCCAGGAATTTGTTTCAAACTCTGAAAACCATGGTTGGTAGATGCGAAATAAGCTTAGAGAATAATCCAAAGGTAGAAAACTGAGTAAAATTGGGAAGTACTGATAAAGGGAAAGTTCCAGGCCAAAGCTTGCAAATTTTTTTTTTTTTTTTTTTTTTTTAGAACTCCCTAGAAAAGGGGAGTACAGATTCCTTTTAGTCCTATCTGATACCTTTTCTGGGTGTCCTGAAGCTTTCCCTTGTAGAACCAACAAGGCCCAAGAAGTAACTAAAATTTTATTGAAAGAAATTATTCCTAGATTTGGAGTACCAGAGGTGATCTCCTCTGATAGAGGACCACACTTTGTGTCAAAAGTGGTCCAGCAATTTAGTAAATATTAGAAATTAATTAAAAAAATTGCACACAGCTTATTGCCCACAAGCAAGTGGAAAAACTGAATCCTTTGATAAAGACTCAACTAAGTAAAATTTGCCAGGAAACACATTTGAGGTGGGATTAAGTCCTCCCTATCACCTTGTTAAGGCTCTGAGTCAAAACAAGGACTAAGGAAAAACTGAGCCCTTTTGAAAGTTTAAAGAAAAGGGGGGAATGAAAGGATTGAGGGAGGAAGGTGATAGAGAAGGAGATGAAAGTGCTGGTGAGGGTGAAGAACTGGGGGCAAGGGAAAGTGGTGAAATTTCTCACATTACTAACAGAAGAAGATCACTGGCTCCTCCTCAAGTCTTCACCAAAAGGTGGCATATAAGTCTATTCAAATCAGATTGGAAACCACAGTCACTTCATCACTTTTCAAGAAGGGTGTAGTTCCCAAGCACCATTACTGTACATTGAAATCACATCTACAGCAGAAGGGGCTCAACACTTGTGGAATAGTACCACCCCATTTTGTCAGAAGGATGAGTCCTAATGAGGATGCAGGGTCACTGACAGAGTTTAAACACTGTTTGCTGACCACAAGGCACAGCAAGTCACCCCATGTTATGGCATTCTGGTGTTACCAAGAAAAAATGAAAATGAAAAATGAAAAAAGTGAACAGTATCCTTCCCCTAAGCAAGGAAACACAGCATTTGTTGTGACACCCCCACCCCCTCCAAAGAAGCCAGGGGAAACAATTTGAAAGCAATAGCTTCTATGAATTAAAGCTTCTGCTGCCAAACCCTGTTACCCTGCTGTGCTCTGCTCTATTCAGTTTTCCTGTGGTTGGGGGCAGCAGCAGCAGTGAAGAGAGATGACGGACCCAGCTGACTGCCCAAAACTGCTGCAGAGTCAGAAAGAGCAGGTAAGAATAAGAAATAAAATCCAGCTAATTTAAGGTCTTTCAAATAGTTAATTCTACTTCACTCCTTAATTTAAATGGTATGTAATTTAAATGCATGGCAGAAAGACATTTTTTCTGAACCCACTTTATTTTAAGATTTATTAGATCTGTACATAGTTAGGTCATACTGTGTTCATTAACATCTTTTTAGTCTCCTCATCTGTCACCCCTCCCCAGCTCAGTGACTGCTCTGCTGAATAAACAGAAGGCAAAGCCCTTTGCCTCCTTTAGGATCCAGAACAGTAACATGAAAGACTCAGCAGCTACAAGGCAAGTTTGATTATTTTATTTAAAATTAAACATTTTTCTGTTCAGCTCCTGCATGTGGAGACAAACATTGTGACTGATCCGTGTTAGTGCCAGGAAAAAATGCATCCATGAAAACTGATCCAGAATTAGAGACTAACAGATACCAAGGCTGTCAGAGAACCATCTTCTCAGATGCTGCCTCAGAACTGCAGGATTTGGGTTTATGCTGAAGCTTTTTACCATTTTAAGCTCAAAGTTGCGCTTATCTTTTGTGAAGAGAGGTTTTATTGTTACTGATAGAGTTATGGGTGTTGAAAAAACAGCAATTATTTTGCTCAGTGGTAGTTGCACTGATTTCACCGGGCATGAGCAGGTTCTGTTCAAAGTGAAATCTTTCACCTGTTAAATCCAGGCAGCACTGTGTTAATACCAAGTTAATATAAAACCAAACTTAAGCAAATCAGAGAAAGCTCCTTGGAAAAAAATTCTGGACACTTCACTTGGGATTGTCTTTTTTTTGAAGAATGCCTTTAAAAAACAGAAGAACATCCCAGAACAATCTGAAGACCCAAGGACCTTGATCAACTGATTTCTGCCCTCAAATACTGGCTTCATCATTCCAGGTCAAATTTGCAGTTTCTAACACCACATGTGGTTTTTCACATCAAATCACTATAACAGTTGTAAAGTGCTTTGAGATAGTGCTACAAAAATACTAAGAGTTAAAAGAAAGGCAGAACATCTATTATCAGCATCCAGCTGATTATTACTATCTGTTGGGTTGTTTTGTTTTTGTCGCCCCCCTCCCCCCCCGAGAAGCATCACTATATTCTCCTTTGACTTCTTGTTAGCAAAATGAAGGTGTCAGTGTTGGAGGTGGCAAAAGGAGTTTCTGCAGGGCAGTGAGAGAAGGGTGCATGGGAAAACATGAAGATTTCTTCTGGAAAGATCCAGAGAAGGATGGGTACCGACTTCCCAGCTATATCAGGAAAGTAGTGCCACATGCAGATTCATGTGCACAAAACCACACAGGAGTCTTTAAACAGCATAAATATTTGCCAAACCAGGAGAGAGATGGTGCTCATCTTAAAGATAAAATTAAAAAACCCCAAGACATTGATGCTTTTTGGGTGGAGGACATAACTGCTCATTAGAAGCTATTGCCTGAGGCTGTTAACTACTTAGTAGTAAAATCCTGCTGTTTCCAGTTTATGGTAACTTCTCTCTAGTTAGCAGCTTCACAAAAGCAATCCTTGTATGAATTCATAAGGCTTTCCAGATTTTTAAAAGGTTAATTTTACCATTGTAATTGCACTTTAAAAACAGACATTGATTCCTATGCACTCTCCCCAAAAACCTCCTCGATTTATAAAAGTGGAAAGGCTACAATTATTCACTGTCCTACAGCTACCAGGCTTTGAAAGGTTTGATTTAGGTGCCTGAAGAAAGGATGTAAACACCCACTTTTCAGGTCAGGAAAAAGTGTGCATTTAAAAAACCTGCAGATTTCACAGCTTGGATTGCATTGGCTTCAGGTGTTTGTGGAAAGACTCATGAACCTGTAAGAGGACAAGAGAGAGGTTATAAGAAGGTCAGGCCTGAGCTTTAGAACAGTTTTAGCTCCTTCCATCTTGCAGCATGTTTTTAATTCTAAAGAAATTTGAGTCAGAGGCACTTTGGGGATTTAGAGAACAGATAATTAAGTCCTGTATGTGAGCTTCTCTGACACCAAGGAGAATAAGCAAAAACAGCTTCACCCACCACTTTTCTTATAAGGAAAAGGAATGCATGACATCTCTGATCCATACAAACAATTCTTTAGCATTTTCATTCAAATAACTGTCAGATTCCACAATGGAACTGTAATGAAGCTCTTAAGGCTCACTGACTTCAGAAATACAGAAACTTGAGTAAGTTCTGGTGGGCTTTA
Source organism: Megaceryle torquata (assembly GCA_024611175.1). Taxonomy (NCBI): domain Eukaryota; kingdom Metazoa; phylum Chordata; class Aves; order Coraciiformes; family Cerylidae; genus Megaceryle; species Megaceryle torquata. The sequence goes on from JANIJG010020688.1 coordinate 8,697, forward strand.
ACTACAATTGCAGTCTCTGGCAGCCCATCGTAGGAGATAGTCTGTCCAAGTCAAAGGCAGTAAAGGCCACTGAGACAGGATTTAGAACTCTTTCAGCTGATGGAAGAGGGACACTGACTGTTCTCAGCTCAGTTTCTTTTATTAGCTCAGATGTAGCTACAGCCTTAGGGGTAGAAACCTGACACTTAAGTACTACATGAAAGCAATTTATTTTCTTCTCCAGTCACTACTACTGCCTGAAGGCACAAAAAGATTTGCCATAAAACGGGGAAGGATTTCACAGATACTATCACTAAGCAGCATTAACAGCAAGTTTTAATTTATTTTCAATTTAATGAGATTATTCAATTATTTCTTTAGGGAGTCTATGATTTCCTCCCTCAGCTGAGAAACTCAAAAGTATCCCACAGAGATGCATCTGAGATACACAAAGGAGAGTGTAACTGAGGAAAGTATTCTGAAAGCAGAGGAGCAGAAGTAGATTGCTACTTTTGGTACCAATAGTGACTTTTCTCCCCCTTTCATCAATTATGTGCTGAAATCACTGGATCAAAAATGAAAAACCTATAAATAAGGTTATTTCTCTGGACCAAAGTGACTAAAGATGAAGAAATAAAAAATTCTTTACCTCTGTTTTATTGAGTGGTGATTTCTTTGCCCACTCAAACAAATTCTCATAGACATTGCCATCATACCGGCCAAGTACAGATCCAAGATGAACATCATGAAAGTCAAAGGAGTCTACCAGAGCTACCGCGTTAGGACGAATTATAGCCAAGAGCTCTTTCACACGCTGGTTTACTTGAGTAATTTGGGCATCGGTCAGAATACCCGCCTCGGGGAAAAAACAACAAACCAGACATTATCACAAGAGTACGCAAGTCACAAGAACCTTCCCTTCCCCTGAGGTCTAACACAAGTCAGCCTTCCCCACACAAAAATGCATCAGTCCATAAAACACCATTTATTTTTTTTTTTTCCTAAGTGCTAAGTAACAAAAATGGTGACTTGCACAAGAAAAAGGAAATGCCTAGCATAGCCCAGCACACTACCCGGCTAAGTAATCTTTGATGGGAGACTCCTTCTTTAGAGTGCCTGTGCGTTAACTTCAGTAGCAAGTTTTCTTAAGAATGTGCTTATGTGTGTATTATTCTTCCTGGTTTCAGGGAACTTTCTGGTAGGCAGCAAAGAGGAAAATGGGAAGACAAAACATACAACATTTGTGTGAAGACAAAATAAAACACAGCTGCACAAATATATTCTCAAACTGAAAGAATGAAGAGAAGAAAAGTAATGCTTGACAATTTAAACCCATTCACTGAAGGCAGATCACAAGTGAACCTTGACAAGAAGTCTTCCATCAGCCCTGCACGGCTAATGGCCTTCTGGAAATCAAGAGGCAAGACCTTACACTTAAACATTTGTGCAACTTTGTATTTAAAGCGTCTTTACAAACAATGACTCTGGCTGTAGAGGTTGAAGATGCTGGAGAAAGACACCAACCTGCAAGAAATCCCCTGTGTTCTTGCTGATACCATACAGTGCGTACAGGAGGCACAGATCAGTCAGGACAGCACGGACAGCTGCATTACTGATCTCAGACAGCTTTGCTGTGAAAAGCTTCACTATCACATAGTGACAGTGTGCCTACAAGAAATGAAAGGAAGGTGAACCAGATTCACGAAGAGCTGAAAAGCTCTTCTAGCACATTTCTTTATCAGACACATCACTGACCTCAGAAGCACGCACAAGATCAACAGAAGTTCTGTTCCAGGCATCCTCCTTGCTCTTTCTGTGGTTCAGTTCAGCTTGCAGATTCTTTGCTGCAGCTTCTACAAGCCTATTTCATAAAAAGGAGAACAGCTTATGCAATAACACCACATTAAGAAGACTACATACATTGAATTCACAGACTCAGAATCATTCAGGTTGGAAAAGACCCTTGGGATCATCAAGTCCAACTATTAACTCTACAAAGTTCAGCCCTAAACCATGTCCAACACCACATGTAAACGACCCTTAAACACATCCAGAGATAGTGACTCAACCACCTTCCTGGGCAGCCTATTACAGTGTCTGACCACTCCTGTGAAAATTTTTTCCCTGATGTCCAGTCTAAACCTACCCTGCTGCAGCTTGAATCCAATCCCTCTTGTTCTATCGCTAATTATCTGTGAGAAGAGACCAGCACCAACTTCTCTACAATGTCCTTTCAGGTAGTTGTAGAGAGAGGAGGTCTCTCCTTAGTCTTCTATTCCTCAAACTAAACAGTCCCAGCTCCTTCAATCACTCTTAGTAAGATTTATTCTCCAGGCCTTTCACCAGCTTTGTTGCCCTCCTCTGCACTTGCTCCAGCACCTCGATAACCCTCTTGTTTTTAGGTGCCCAAAACTGGACACAATACTCAAGGTGTGGCCTCACCAGTGCTGAGTACAGGGGGACAATCACCTCCCTACTTCTGCTTCTCACACTATTTCTAATACAAGCCAGGATGCCATTGGCTTTCTTGGCCACCTGGGCATACTGCTGGCTCATTCAGCTGCTTGTCAATTAGAACCCCCAGGTCCTTTTCTATCAGATAGCTTTCTAGCCACACTTCTCCAAGCCTGTAACATGGCATGGGGTTGTTGTAGCCAGCACTTGACCTCAGAACTCAGAGGTTGTGTGCCACAACTGATTACAGTGTCTGGAGTGAGCAGCTCAGGCTCTAAACTGCACCCCCACCCTCCCCATCACCACTGCTGCAGCTAGAACACAGCCACGGAGCAGTAAGACAACATTTAACAGCACATACATGGTGCTTGATTACTTACATGTAGGTATCTGTTCTCCTCTCATTTCCTTCACTACAGACTTTCTCTACAGACATATATCTGAGCAATCTGAACAATGTTGGCATTTGTATGCAGAAATATACTTTTAAATAAGAGAAAGATTTCAAAATTGATCAGAGTAGATTAACTAGGCTATGTGTAGGTGGTATGTAGCCTCTTATAACCTCAAAGCACTTACCACTGACCTAGCCTAGCATTACTTTAGAGCAATACATGGAGCAAAGCTTTGCAAATCACATCCTGAGAATCTAACATTAACAGGCAACACATGACCACCATCTCCCAAGATACACAGTTTTACTGGTGCTAA
>JANIJG010020689.1:0-10024 GCA_024611175.1 Megaceryle torquata
CCCCCCCCCCCCCCCCAAAAAAAAAAAGGCAAAAATATGTCATTCTAAAATTATACCAGCTCTATATCTGCACTAGCTAATCTCTCCTTAGGCAAGTGTCTGATTAAAAAAACCCAACTTAATAGTAATAATGCAGTAATACACACACAAACTGTAAATCTAAGATGTAATTTGAAAAGCATTAAAATAGTTGTTTTCATTAATAATCAGTTATGCATCAGTTGAAGAAAATTGATATGTTCTGGCCTAATAATTGACTGAACTGTAAAGCTGTATACTTTATGTATTGTATCCATTCTGTGATAACTGCTTTTCCCATCTCTCAAAATGGGAAATGCAGTTCATATCTTACTTCCCAGTGTCCCTGCTTTGGGGCTACACTTGAATTAGTCAGTTATGATCACTCAACAATGTAAGGTAGTCTTGGCAAAGCAGGTGATGCTTTGACTGTGAGGAAAAATTTTCTGTCATTTTTGTCCTCTGATGAATTTTTCTGAGTTTATAGGCCTGATGATCTCTTTTCCCTCATCAGATTTATATTGATATAACACATTTTTTGATGGTTCAAGTCAGAAGCAGTTCCAATGGGGAAAATAAATCTCTTTTTTTTATATTTACGTTTGGTTTTTTTCATCAGATCATTTACTTTCTTCTTCCATGAAAAGCTGTTACTTCAGTGCCATTCATCTGACAATCTGTTTGTTTGGTTGAATATGCAGGAGCAAATAAAGATGGGACAGCGGGAGTTGACAGACTTTCACTCATGCCCAGTATAACATATGGGACAACAGAGAGTTAAGCTTCTTTCATTATTTTCTGTTATCTGTCAGTTTTCACATTATAGGAATACCATATAACCAAACCATGTTTCAGGGGCCTTTTGTGTTTTATAGTTATGGGATTAAATTCAGGTTGTAGCTCCCATATTTGTAACCACTCTGCAGCAGTGTTTTTGTGAAGAGCCCTTTGTGGACTCGTCCTGGTTTGACTAGATTGCTCCTGGAAGCTATCAAAAGAGCTGTAAAATCCCCACTACCGGCTTTACCTTTCCTGTGGGTATTGACCAATGTGACAGTTACTTCACTTCACAACTGCAGCTGCAGCTCTTCCCCTTCGGCTTCCCAAACCACTCGGCACAGGAATGGCCAAGCTTGTCTCTTCTGACCTCTAAAGCCCCTCTCATTTCTTTCTGCCTTTGTGCCCAGGAGAAGAGGTAAAAGTGGTACAGCCTCTTAGATGCGGGGCCCCAGAGTGTGGCTGACTCTAGAGTAGAAGTATTGAAGCCAAAAAAACATTGATTTCTAACACATGGATCTGAAATCTAATCAAATTTCAGTAATAACAGCCCGTGACCTTTTCTCTTATTAGTGAATTTATGCATAACTTAGTCCCTGACTCCCTTATTGCTTTGTGTGTGCTGGTGCTGCCTTCAGCATAATTATTGGAAAATTTTGAGTGTTAATTGAGCATGATTGAATTTTGATATGAATCGTGTATGATATGTGAGAAGAAAAACATGCTTGCATTTTTCAGGGGAGGGAAGGGACTGGGTAAGCAAGGTTTAAGGCAGGATATAGAATTCTGATTTTTTTATGAACTAGTTTATTTTAATGTCATACCATGAACAAGAGTCTGGTGCCAACATGCCATGTGCTACAGGGCAAGTTTCGCTTAAAATCCATTAAATGTGTCATAGTAAGGCTCCTTGCATTACTGGAGTGGAAGCTCAGATAACACTATCTTTTATAAACCCTCTATTTTCAGGTGTTTAATATAACCATGAAAATTTTGTTTTGGTTAGAAACATGACCAGCAATGTCAGAAATGCACTTGATAAAATTATTTTTTACAAATACTTTCCAACAAGTCTTGTTTTTCATTCCAGAAATGATATGCCTGTAATAATTTGCTGAGTGTTTTGGTGGTCAGTCTGTACTACAGCTTAAAAGCTTTTGTTTCCTTTCATACATTTTTTTTTTTACCACACATTAAAAGTGTTTGGTTTTGTACCTATTCGTGCAGATACTTTAGTTTTGTCATTGGATATGTACATTGGTTAAGTGTTTTAAAGTAATTTAAATTTAAAAATGCAATCTATTAGACATTAAAAAATAGATTTTTCAGGACAGTCTTGAAAACGATTCATCAGACCTTTTATGTAGCATTATTGTGCTATGGCTCAAATATTCTGAAGCAAACAAGAATTAGGAATAATAATGAGTTCCACAAGGTAAAATAGTGACATTCACTTTTGTAAATACTTGTAAATAGTCTACTTGTCTTAGATGTTTCAACATCCAGTACAGAAAGATGAGCTGATTCAGAGGATGGCTTTTGCCCAATTTCCTGGTATCTAAGCTTACTAGCCAAGCCCATGGCATGTGCTAAAATAGTTCAGTTAATTTTTCCATGTGAATACTCTATTCTGTTTTCATTTAGATTCGAAGTGTTTTAAACATTAGTGATCTTTTTCTCTTGGAATGCAATTCTTTTTCTTTTGGAGTAAGGATGTATTCAGATGATTCATGTGAAATACCCAGGCTTGATGAAGTTTTCTTGATATATTTAAGCCTGAAGATTTAGATTTTCATCTAAATTTACATCTGCCTTTGTTAAAAGAGAAGTTTTTAATTAAATTGGCAGATTTTAAGTTAAAGCAATAAATTTCTTAATGTTCCATTTTATCCTTGTAAGCTAGAGATTTTACCCAATGATACAGTTTTAGCAAAAATAATTACTAATTACTTTATTTTTAAATTGTAAATTTTAATTATAGGATTTCAGACTTTTTTATTAAAAATGTACTATACGTTTTGACTACTTAAAAGCTCAAAGATAGTCATCTGAAGCTCAGTCATTCAAAAATCTGTTTTCCCTGCTCTATAAGGAATTTTCATAAGAAAAGCAGATGCTTACTACTTAAGCAAGTGGCAGAAAAGACCATGATTATGAGAAAAGTATTCTAAAGCAGCATCTCAGAAATTTAGAACTGCTGTAATATTAATTTTAGTATCATATTGAAATTATAATTACCAGACTGAAAGTTATGTAGATAATTATTTTAAGACCAAATTAATCATAAAGTGTTGTTTGTATTGTGAGGAGAAATTTAATAACATCAGCAAACATGTGAAAGGAAAATGGTTTTTTTTCCTCTTTAGTTTACACTCAAAACTCTAGAAATATCTAGTTTGGGACAGCTTCACACCTAAGATGCTCATTGATAGACATTTTATTGGTAATGAAGAATCTCATTAGAACATCACACAGTAATAATTTCCTTTAATATTTTTTTAATCTATTTAGTATTGCGGGATGAACTGTACTCTCACAAGATTTCTGCAGCTTCATTTGCATTCCTTCATTTGTCATGTACAAGTGTTATCAGGAGGACATTCAGGGCTTCTGACTCCATAGGATGAAGGAAGTACAGGAGACAAAATAAAATAAAAGGCAGACATTTCAAGCCATATGTCTAAAGTTATACAGCTAGATGTAATAAAAATGTTCAAAAGAACCAAAATGCTTTGAATAAATGGATAAGAAAAGCTGTCGGTGAAAGGCTGGATTTTTAGATCCAGCCTGTGCTGTCCTTTGCCTTTCTCGCATTATACAGTTTTGCATTCTTCACACCAGTAGCAGCACAGACAAGAAACTTGTCTCAGAAGAACTTTAAAGTATTTTTCCTTCCAGTGAGGGATTTTGCCTTTTTTCTCTTTTGAATCACATTTTTATGTATCTCATTACTTCATAGTGCCCTGGTAGAGCCTGGAAATAAGATGCCTTTTTTCTTGAGGCCAGTTCATGATGACACCTTGCAAAATCGAGCAATGAAGTATCTCTCCAGTGAACACCTCTTACAGGTCACAATGTATAGGTCTCCATTCAATGATTTGACTGTGTTCAAATTTAGAACAACTGGGAAGAAAAAGCATATAATCAAGTTTTTAAAGTAGTATAAAAAAAAATATTGTATGACATGACACAAAATAATCATCAGAATACAATTGATCTGAATGTTTTGGGTTTGTGGGAATATAGTGTTATTAGTACCAGATACTATGCATGTTATTATTAATAATCTATAGATTTTACAAAAATAGCATTTAAATCTCATTTATAGATTGAGAACAATTAAAATGTATAAACTTAAAGGCACAACTTTTCTGTTTTGTGTTTTATGCATTTACACTATACTACAGCGGGCTGTTGGATCAGATTGATGTTAAGCAGATCTCACAATGTAATTTTCTTAGTGGGGTACAACTGAACATAGAGACATAAATGGTTTGAGTTGGAAGGGACCTTGAAAAAGAATTTTGTTCCAACTGCCCTGCTATGGGCAGGGCCACCTTTCACTACATAGGTTGTTCAAAGCCCTGTCCAACCTAACTGAATACTTCCAATGATAAGGCATCCACAGCTTCTGGGGAACCTGTTCCAGTGTCCCAGTACCCTCACCATAATAACCTTTCTCCAATAAGGTCTTCCTGAATCCTTCTGTTTCCCAGACTGAACAATCCCAACTCTGTCTTTCTTCATACCAGATATGTTCGAGCTCTCTGATTATTTTTATGGCCCTCCTCTGGACCTGCTTGAACAGGTCCATGTCTTTCTTGTACTGGGGACACCAGAACTAATCAGTTATGCTGTAGTATTTGTTAGGAGGCTCCGTTCGATACCTATTTTCTATGTTCTTTTTTCTGAACTGAAGTTTGTGCAAAAGCAATTGAGGAAATAACTAAAAGAAAGCAGCACATACTTTTCTACCGTGGTCCAAATGGTTAAAATTAAAAATCCATGTTATTAATTCAGAAAAATAAGTTGATGAATTATCTGCAGTGCAGGGCAGTTTACTGCAAGTCATAAAGCACATCACTGCTTTTGGTAGGGCTTGAAGATACCCCACAGACTCAGAAATGCATATACAGTACATATAGTATGTAGTTAGGTACTTTCTATGTTTCTTCTCTCTGTTACACACTTTGACATCTGTAGCATAATACAGAAATTGAAGTAAGATGAAGATTTCTGTATTTCAGACTGGAATTTTGTTTTCTTTATGGCAGTTCATCGGCAATGTCCTTGCTGAGAAAAAAAAAAAGAGATCATATCCAAAACACTTCATTTTTTCAAAAGCATTTCAGTTACTCTGGTAGACTTTGATGTCATAATTTCTGTGACAAGCTGTGCTGTGCTTTCCCAGCAGAAGGAGCAGAAGGTCTGGAGCAACAAGGCTGTCTTTCCTTTTGATTACTCCAAGTGCTATATTGAAATAACTTTAATGCAAAGTACACATTGAAATGCTGTCATTTGAGCTCAGCTTTTTGGAAAACTCATAAATCCTTTAAATGTCACCTTTGTACAGAGAAGCCGACCATTAAATAAATTAACAGCTCTTTTATCATGTAAGGTTGCATCTATTGAATTCCTTGAAAAGAAATTTTTTAAAAGTACTAGGGAAGAAAAATGGATTGATGGGTTAAATCTCTTTACACAGTATCACTCCAAAAACCAATCTCCTGTTTCCCCTCTGGCAAAATCACTATTCTTAGCTTTCTGTTCTAAGAACTGTTATTTTTCTGGGTCTGGAGAAAAGTTGAAGGACTAGGTGAAGACTGGGCTGGGTGACAGATGATTCACCTGCTTTACTGTTTTAGGCCATCCTCAGTTAATATGAGGGATGAATTACAGACCTGCTGATGACTTAAGAGATTTGTGTGTTGTTTTGAGAAGTTGGTGTATTTTCTCTCTCTCAAGTTAGAATTAAACCACCTCCTGATGGCAATGTTCCTCTCATGTCAGTGAACCTTAAATTATGAGCCATTAGATCTTATATCCTATTGCTTGTCCTCATTTTATGATTTTTTTTAATGAGTGTAAGCATCCTTAAGGCATGTTATTTTCTTTCTTTGCTAATCCCAAGTGTTTTAGCCTTATGACTTCAAAAATTACCTTTTCACCCCCTCCTCCTCCCCCAGTTCTTCCTGCTTAAGTCGTGAAACAGAACTTTTTTTTTCTCAGAATATGTGCTTCCCTCTTCCTCTGTCATCAGGAGTTGCTCCAGTTAAACATTTGTTTACACTTTTGCAAAATAATTGTTGGATAGTTCATTCTCTTCTAGCAGTTAAGATGGTTGATTTTTCTCATTAAGGATTCTGAAGAAATGCTTCTGTTTGCTTTGTGATGTTTGGAAAACCAAAGATTTCTCTTTGTCTGAAGGACATGCAGTTGATCAGTCTAGGCATAAATTTATATTAGATTGTGTGGCTGAAATTATTGCACCAGATCTAATTTTTTTGTTTCATTTTCCTTAATTTTTTTACTTTCTGCTCTTAGGAGGCTCCTGCATGCTCAGAGTAACATAGGCAGGTATATTCCTATATTTTGCACTTATTTAGCAGGCTACTTCACAAAAGAAATTTATGGAAATTAGTACTGTCCAGTAAGAGCCTCATTTAATGGTAAAAGTCTTATGGGAGTTCACAAAGTTTTCTTTTGACTTTTCCAATTCTGAACTCTGGATGCAAAAATATACAGGTATAAACAGAAATGCACAGACAGCAATATCTGTATCTTCTGACAGTTTCCTGGGATAACTTGGATTATTACAGTGATGGAATGACAACTCTAAGTTTGTGTGCAAATGCAGTTGTCCCACTTATTTAATTTCTGTGGTCTATAGTGTCTATAAAAACACAACAACCAAACACAAGTCTGTTTTAGTCTGAATTTTTATGAACTAGCCCTTTAGGTGACAAAGTTTAGAAGCTTAGAAGACACAAGCAAAGGCAATATTGTTCAAATGCTTTTAATAATGAAAAGGTGATTCTTTTTCTCTGTATTCTGACCATCAGAAAATATATTATGTCAAGGTGCTTTTACAGTATGAGGAGTTGCCTTTATAGTATAGTCTCTGCAGGTTTACTGATGTAGCAAGCAGTGGGTTATTTCCTTACCAAATTACACACCTGTTTCAAAGAACAATCCAGACCTTTTAAATATTGCCAACCAAGCTGGTCAGAAACCTTGCTGAGTATCTCCACAAGGTCTCTGTAACAAAATGTCATTGAAAGAAGTTCCTCCTCTGGCCATACTGGTGAAATACTGGTTCCTTTCATCTTCATATCTCACAGATGAGAAGGGTTTCTTTAAATCTATTGATGAGGTCTGAAGAGACAGATGAGGGAAAGCTCCCTAGAAGATGCCATAATAGGACAGGAGAGCACAAATGACATGGTACTGTAGTCAGCACTGAATAGAGGATTATGGCAGAACTGAATCCTTAAAAATATTGTTCCTGTCAGTTCTTCCTGAAGAAATGTCCAAAAGAAAAGAAATAAAGAAAATTTTAGGTAACATGCAAGTTCTCTTGTTGTCAGAAGATAACATATTAAAGCAAAAGCACTGGAGTAAATTCAGGAACTTTGTCAAGATAGACAAATTGGAAAATCATCAGAAAGAAAAATAAAGTGCATAAGAGAGAAAACCATAAATAAAAACCATTTGACAGTTTGCTTTCCAGTTATTTGAAATTAAATAAATAATATCAGTTATGCTTCAATGTCTTGTTTTAAAGAGGTGATATCTCAGAGTCATGAGCTTTTCCAGCATCATATATAACTCAGGGATCTGCCACAAAAGCAAAGGGAATTAAAATGACATTGCTTGTGCAGGAATTTATTTTAGATAATCATATTATACATGTTCAGGTTATACTTTACTATAATCTTTCAAAAAAAAAAATCTCATAGAAATAGGAAAATTAGGCTTATTCATTTTTTCTCTTTCATCTATGATGGCTCTGTCACTTCAAGTAATACTTACTGCATGATGTCATAAGCATCTAGTTGAGTATTCATCTTCAGTCACGGTATTTGTCAATACCAGCTAAAACACGACAGACACACGCTATATGGGCAAAGGGCAATATGTCGTTATTGGAAATTATCCAAAATAAACCACCACCTTATGCCACCAATCTCACATGTGAATCCAAATTAAAATCTAATTTAGAAGAAGCCTGAATTTAAAAAGCTTAGTTAATTCCTTCAATTTGCAGAACTATTCCATTCCATTAGGCAACTAATTTCTACCTGTCAGATACAGAATGAAAGTGGTCCCTCTCTGGAGGAAACTTCCTACTCGTAGTAATTAGGTATGAGGAACCTGGGAAGATGTCTATACTTTGATAGTTGCCTGTATTTAACTCTCAGAGCTCATCAGCCCATGGGTAAATGCAATTGAAGTGTCAGCTTCAATAGTTTCATGCTACAGATGGCTAAAATGAGGTTACATATTTCATAATAAAATAACAAAATTACTTTAATTTTTGTTAGACAGTGATGAAAGGTTACCTTTGTGAAATCTATGTATATAAATCCCTTTTGTTGATCTATTATTCTAATAAGTTTTTAGAGACAGTAGGAAGAGGTCTTGATTACTATTAGAAGATAAGAGCCAGGAGAATGCAAGTAATGAACAACAACAAGGAAAGAATAAACAACACAATGCTAACAGAAGGCTGCAGATAAAGTAAAATTGCTTCTCCTGCAATTCCCTTTGGATTGCACCTGGATTTATCTGTTTACTTCTTCCCTAAAAGCAAGTACCAGAATAGATTGAGGGGAAAAAAAACAAATGTACAATTTGCTGGAGAAAATGAAACACCATACATGTCACTTAAAACTACTTCTCTGTGCTTTCTTAAACACTGTGTAACTTTTAAGAAGAGAAACTATGTTCATCAAAATTCATAAGTTCTTTGCAGTGTGATTTTTTTTTTTACATAAAGATAACTTATTTCTGTATCAGATGGAGTTTGACTTGACCATCTTTCAGTTGATAGCAGGCAGTATTTTATTCTTTTATAACTATATATTTCTTTATAAGGCAAAGGAGGGAAAAATACTTAAACTGATTTATTACATTTTTCTCAATTTAAATCAAGACAGGTGTGATGTTTGTAATTTTAAAAAGTCCATAGTGTTATAAACTGATTTGGGGGTGTATTGGTGAATTATAGAGAAGAAATTATTTGGAGTGGAGGAAAGATTGGCTTTATTTTATTGTCTTGTCCCTGGAGTTTCTTGTTTTCTAACAATGTGAGTGTTAAGCTGGCACAAAGTCCTCTTAGCGGTGAACACAAGCTTTGCAAAGTTGAAGCAGAAAAATATCTGTAAACCTCAATTGTTTAAGAAAACAAAAGCAACTTCTGTTTCCATATAAGAGAAGGAATGGTAATTTTTATATTCCTGCCGAGCTCCTTTTATTAAATTGCACAATTATCTTGAAAATAAGTCCCTATTAGATGAATGCACGCGCTGAGAATTCCATAGAGTACTTTCAAGAATGGCATATTTGGAAAACAGCAACCTTTTATTTTACATTTTCTGCAGTGCTTACAGTAATTTTGTTAACACTTTAAAATTTGTTGCATCAGTAGGGGGTTATGATCCCACAGCATCAAATTAGCATAAGCACAACCCTGTTACATACAGTTTAGGACAGAAGGGGCTTGTTAGGAATTTATGTCAGCAAGAAATAATTATTTTGTACTAGATGGAAACAAATTCTAAAATGTTCATCCCAGGTTAGCAGGAAAAGTGAGGCTGCATGTGGCATTTTTACCTGAATCCTTGAGTCTCAGATATTGATAGAGATGAGTTTAAAAGGCTACACTGGCTGGGATAAAAATAAACGCTGTTCTTTTATAAAACAAATTACATTGTTATTATGAATGCTAAAAAAAATGAGATAGAAGCCCTGTACATTGCAGACATCATGCAGCTTGATTTTACATATAAAGATATTCTTTATTCTAAGCAATCCCTAAATTTTTTTTTAAGTTTTGTGGTTGATATTTATTTTTATTTTTTTAGTATGAAAACAAATATATCTGCATTGTGTAACTGTTAAAAATATCTTAACACCTTCTTCCACCAAGAGATTCCCAGTGGGCAGTGGAAAGATATTTTAAAAAGCCTCAGATTGCTAGACTGGAAAATATGTCTCTTCAAAAAAA